>LWDY01000017.1:0-272500 GCA_001624995.1 Puccinia horiana
TGAATTCCCCAAATTCCAATCCACATTCCTCTACAACTGGTCACCCCATTGCATCTGTTGAAAGAAACAATGAGCATTCCACCTGCAGCAAAATCGATGTTCACATCCTGTATCAGTTCCATGTCCTCCAGCCTGATCCCTCTCCTATCCTTTCAGCAAACCCTTTTGGCCGCAAGCGCTAGTCAACCAAATCGATTGCAACTGATAAGTTACCCAAAACGACCAAAATTGAAGGAAAAGAGAATGAGGCTATTATGTCTTGGAACAGGGCCAACACTGATCTTTCTGAATTCAAAAACAAAGCAATTTGGTGCATCCGCACCAATGCGGACAAGATTTTTGCGAGGCACACTCAGACACTTGAAGAATCCAACGACCTAGTTTGGAAGGTCACCATAAAGAAGGGCGGCCCTTGGGCCGTCACCACTAATCAAAATTTGCAGCCAGATGGTGCAACATTCAAGGAGTTCCTTGAAGCAGCTTCTCTTTTCCCTGAGAACAAGATGATAACATGTTCTTTACTTCAGGACAACCCATGAATCAAGGCTCAGGTATGTTTCTTTAAGTGTTTCCAAGCTCATTCTATTGGTTTCTTAACGTCAATTCTATGGGTTTCTTAACATAAAACAGAACAAAATAGCAGTGGAACAGCTCAGGATTGACCTGTCCTCCAATCACCCTTGACCCAGTCAACAATCACAAGAGCCGACCGTTGGAGCCTCTTTTGGGGTATTGCTACACGAGAACATTTGCAAAATCTACACTTCCCACGACCCATGCGAGCAATTATCTCACTTACATGAGACACCAGTATGTATCAACCCAGAGAATCCGAACGAGTACTTTGTCATCACAGTGGCCAAAGCAGATGCTTGGGCCAGAGCAATGGTGAGTCGCTCAGAGTTCATATTCATTGCAATCGTAGTAAGCTTATATCTATCTGATTTTTTTTCTTTATACACACCCAGCGAGCAAATCCGGAAGAGGTGAGGGTCCTCAACCTTCCAAAATCCTTCACCTATCAAGCCAGACGGGCTGGCAAGGATAAGCAGCCCACCCCAATTGCTGAAAACAAAGCCAGGCCAATCACTGGCACTGTATCCCCTGAGATGTGTGCCAGCATCATCAGCTTGTATATTCTCCAGCAATCCCAACTCTCAACAAGCATGTATCCACAATTTCAACCAATGCAACCAACTTATTTCCAGTTCCAGACTCAGAACCCTCAGTACTTGCAAGCCCCTGGGCCCTATCATCCGATGACTCCACAATTTGCCCCTCCGACCGCCCAACAACCTACTTCTCAACAGCTCCCTCCCCCTATTCCTCAAGATCAACCCGATGAATCATCCCCAGCTCCAATTGAGGACTTCCTCAAGTTTGCAGGGCTCAGCCTTCCTTCCACCCAAGTCATCAATGCCTTGAACAACTTGGGTGTAAACCACTGGTCCCTTCTTCAACATGTCACCATTGAGGATTTAATTGACATCTAGATTCCAATTGCTCAAGCACGTGTGATCAACTTTGGGTTCAAACAATACTCACAACATCTTAAAAAGTTGGCTAAGATAAAGAATGCCAACCCACCTGTGTAACTTTCTCTTCATTCATGGATTTTAGCTCACATTTTTTCTCTTCATTCATGTTTTTCATGTTTGCTCATCTTTTTTCTCTTTGTTCATGTTTTTTCTCTCATCTTCATTCATGTTTTGGTCCTCTTTTCCTCATCTTCCTCACTCAGATGTCCCATTGTCCCACTTGTTGTCCTAGTAAATGTTGTTTGCATTTTCTCACCACACTCATTTTGAAATGTAACAAAAAGTCTCTCATTTAACAAAAGAGCTGAGAGCAATGAAAGAAAAAAACCAGTTGAGGAAAGAAACAAAACAAATGAAACTGTCTAATTGATATAGCCAAAGCCAAGGAATAGACTCTGCATAAGTTGTGATGTGAAAGTGAATTGAATGAAGGCTTCAATCACATCACCATTATTTGGACCCCCATCCATCTCTGCATACCAAAGTAAGGTGATTTTCCTTGGAGCGCAGCCCTGACAATGGCATATTTGAAAGAAGGCTTGTGTTTTTTGTAAACCATGTTTGCAATCTAAAAATGAATAATCAATATTTCAGTGTTCAGTTTCGATTGAGAATATTGCATGAAAAGATTAGACTAAACCTGGGGTGGACTTCATGATGACCTTGATGAGCCGGCTGGTGATATTGATGGTGGTGGGAGCTGGTTTTCTGCAGTGACACTCAGCAAAACTGTGCCGGCCCCCCAGGCCAGGTGCATGGGCCGCCGACATGCACAGCCCTTTTTTGAACATGAAAACTTTTTTTCTGGATGCATAACAGCAAGATTTCATGATTAGGCTGTACGTTAATTAATCCTTCAAGCATTTCTTTAATCAGGTGACGTCAGGATGAGACATTGAGATTCTCTGTTTTATTCTTTCTTCATTAATTGTTGGTTCTTTATTACCTATAGAGAAGATTCTTGTCTCTTCTTTCCTTCTTCCTCATTGGATTAATTTTGTAACTTTAAAATCTTCATCAAGAAAATTAAATATAATACTAGTAGAACACGCGTGGTGTCCGCCACATCTGAAATTGTCTAGCTTATCACAAGCCCCTCTGAAGGAGGTGCTTGCAACCAATGTCCCAACTTTAGCCTGAGAGATTGTAATTTGTGGCTTGAGGCCGATTTGAAGTCAATTTTTCAATCAAATGATCAATCCTGCCCAACTAGGCAGCTTGAAAGGATGCCGCAAAGAGGCCCTAATAGGCCTCAATGCTTTCATTCCAATGCTGCCCTAACTATCTTTGGCCAACTAATAGTTCTATCCTGTCCTTGCCATCAAAGGAAGGGAGATTCAACAATTGCTGTGGGAAGCTACCCACATGAAAAGCTGAAGGTCTGCTGTATTTTCCTTGTACAGGCTTTCCGGGCTGGAAAAGTTCCAAGTTTCAATAATATTTTAAAAGGTGATGGAGGGGAGTGGGGGATCTATCTTGGACCTGTGGGTAGGCATCATTGAGGCCTTTCCAATGGTCCAAAAATGGCCCAAAAATGCCAGAGAAAGATTACCTGAAGGGGGAGGCAAATTTTCCCCAGCCAAATTTGGTTCAGCTCTCAGGCCAAACTTGGGACATTAGTCACAAGTCAGGCTGAAAGTGGGCCAGGTCAGCGCACAAAACATCTGCCCATACCCGCCCCGAACTTTTCCCGGGTTGGGTCAGAAATAAAAAATGAATGTCCAGACCCAGATCCACTTTCTTAGAAGTGGGTCAGCCCAGAATTTTCAGGACCAGTATTTTATATTGTACCAGCCCGGCATGCAAAGTACGCGACAAGCAGTGTTGGTCTGGTACTTTCTGTACCAGACCGACGGACAGGAAGACCTCGGTCCAGCCTGTACCATGAGGTTGACGAGGAAGTCACCCCACTTGCCGGGCTGGCACAGTCTGTACCAGACCGACGAGCAGGGGGTACAGTCTGTACCAGCCCAGAGAGCAGGGAGACCTCCTGCATGCCAGTCAGGTCCAAGCTGTACCAGGCCAATGAGCAGGGCTCCCTGCTTGTTGAGCTGGCACAGGCGGGGCATCCTGGTTGCCGAGCTGGTACCAACAAGCAAGATGACCTCCTTGTCAGCCTGTGTACCAGACCGACAAGCAGAAAGACCTGATTTTAGTACATTGACACCGAGAAAAAAAACTTTTTTTTTTGACTGGGGCTTGGGGGGGGGCAGTTGCATGACCATCCCACACAGCAGCCAACCAGGCAAAACAGGGTCAGGTGGGCCAGCCCAAATCTGGTCTTGGTGTTCAGACCAACCCAAGTGGAAACCGGGTCAGGTCATTCTTTGGATTTTTGGAAAATTTGCTGTCCAGACCCGACCTGTGCCCCATCGGGTCACTGGTTTGCCTGGCCCACTTTCAGCCTGATTCACAAGCACCTCCTTCAGAGGCTTGCTTTGCGAGTGGCACCCACACCAGCCATAACTCACAGCATGTTGTGGGAATCGGTCCCTCAACTGTGAAACCCAGCATCACAGGTTTCACAAAAACATAACTCAGATTACGTAATCAGTGTCAAGACTTCATCCCGGCCTCTCCCCCCTTCCTAGCTCAGTAGAGAACCACTAACTCCTTTCTACTGAGCTAGGTAAGCACTTTCTTTATTTCATTCATCTTCTCTTTCCTTCTTTCCTGCTTCCTCAAATCTCTCTTCATCTCACTTTCCCTATCATCTGAATTGTAGTAGAGAACCCCTAATTCCCTTCTACTGAGCTAGCTCCTTTGAAACTATAGACCGTGGTTCTAAGAACTCTCTCCCAGACATATTGTCTGCATCTACCTGGTCTCTCATCTGAATCAGTGAAGAGTATTTACTGCTTTTACATCAACTCGGTGAAGGAGAGGAAACCGACACCTGGCGCTACAGAGATGGACTAAATACAAGTGCTGCGGCTCAGCATAACCCTAACCCATCCTACACACATTCTCCAGACAACCTCCTGAGACCATTCACCGACCATCTCACTACTACCGCCTACTCACATCCCTGTCACAACCGAGCTATCTTAACAATAATGACACCCCCAGGTTGAGCTGAACTCCAGCAACAAGTTGGTTGGTGGTTCAAAACCGATTGTTGATTGGTTGAAAATTTTGTATGTTGCGTCTCAATTAGCTCGAACATTGAATTTTCAATGTTTGAGCTTGTTCGGACCCATAAAAGGTTGGAAAAACATCGGAAAGAAAATTGGTTCAGCAACCGAACCAATTTTTGATCGGCCAGAAAACTGGTTATTCAGCCCAAACCCTACCTTAACAAAGCCTCTTGAACTCCGGGGTTCCTCCCATCCAAAGGACTCTCCGTAGGAGAGGCTTACACCAAAAGCCATGTCTGCTCGCGGGAGCAGAACCGATTTTCAGGCATAAAATCACTTGATATGATTTGTAATAAAAACAAAGAAAAATCACGACTCACTGAATAGACAGAAACGAAGCCGTCATCTGTGCGCAAATTTTGAGCTCCTTGGCTTCCCTCGGCTCCAAAATTGGCTCCCTCCAGTCCCAAAAGCAACCGTGTGAATGCCTGGTAGATCTTGGTGGATCCTGGTAGATCCTGGCGGATTCTGGTGCATTGAATTTTGCAAAATTAGAATCTTTCAATTTTTCAAAAAATAATGAAAAATTGCATGGAGGTGAAAACAAAAGTCTGAATAGGCCAAAATCAAGCGAGCCTTCTTGAAAATAGAAAAGCTGTGGGGCAGACCTCGGGAAGGTCTCTAGGTGTCGCTATTAAAAAATTAAAAAGGCCACAGCCAAATGGCAATTTCTGCTCATACCGACATTGGCCCCAAGTCCCTCCCTGCGGGCGGCGCGGGCTGCGCCCGCAACTCCCACCAGGAGTGACTTGTGATAAGTTAGGCCCAAACCGATTTCTTAGCGGGCTTGAACTTTAAGTTCGTCCGTAGTGTACGTTTCAAAGGTGCTGATGAGGCTCACCAGTCCGTCAACCAATATGCCAGGGACTGACGATGCCAAACTTTGACAACGTATTTACAGTCTTAGGTTTTTGTTAAGTGAAAGAACTATCTACAACGAAATGCTGAACATCTGTGCATTTTTTTTCTTGGGGAGGAGGCTGCCTTGCGATTCGTGCACCATCGAGGTTTTCACTGGGCCAATAACTGTGCCACCCGTCTTTGCGCTTAGCGGTTATGGTTTTACTCATGCAGAGCCATAGAGCCACTTGAGCCATTCGTGAACGCTTTGATGATTGTTTAGTCGAGCTTTCGCGTGGGTTAGCTGATCGATTGGTTGACTGACAATCACCGATTGAAAGTTGGTGTTGTACCATGCATCCATGGCTTCAAACATTCCTTCATCGGCGCCTGTGTCACCGAGTGCAATTCCCACATGAAACCTATGGGTTTGCAGTAATCTCCAAACGAAATTTCCTTTATCTGCATTCCGATGCACGATTTCCACTTTGCTGTTCTCTGTCTTCACAGTGTAATCAATACCCCACTGTTCACGACTAATGATTGATTCCGCGAATGCGACAATTTGGTTGCCTGTTAAGAAATTCAAACTTAAGTGGATACCTCAATGGTCAAGTGTAGACAGGGACGACTCACGAGTTGCTTCGTCTTGCTGGATAAATGCCGCACTGTTTTTTCCTGAGAAAAAGATTATGTCATCTCCGTACTGTAATCTTAATTCATCTTTAATGTGTCCGATCTCTTCCTCCAAAGATGGTACGTTCCTCTCGGTGCCCCCGTGTGCGCGCAGCCATGTGCCGTACTCTGCCGCGATGTTCACCCTGTCCGGTATCCCGCCATCGCCTAGGCACATTTCCAGGCTGGACATACTCCGTGCAGTGACTATCCAGACCTCGTTATCCGGATTCGCGGCTAACCTTTCTAGGAGGTCTCGGGCTTCTCTATGCTGCTGGGAAGTGGCTCCAGTTGCAGGGACAAGAACCCCCTTTGTAATGCGAATTACGATTTGTTGTGACGTCAGTGACCGTTTGCATTGTTGGCTTATGCAAGGATCCTGCGCTGCAATTTACTTACGTCATAGTCAATGCAAAGTAGTCGCCGTTGTCCTGGTTCAGGTCGTTTGATTGAATCGAGCGTTAGATCCGCAACTTTTCGGGGTGGATTCAAAGGGTTAAAAAGCCTTTGAAAAGGGTCAAAGAAGGGGTCGTCACTCCCAAAAATATCAGTGTCTTCAATGACCCAGCTCGCTTTGGTGAATCCGGCCAAGAGATTTACGAGGGCTATTGCAGCTAGAGTAAGGCGATACATGGTAAACGGTGAATGGGTAGCTACTAGAAATTAGACGACTGGGAAGGGGAGGATCGAATGCTGATGGGCGCAGGTTGACTCGGACGTATCACTCTATTTATAGCAATTGCGATGCCTAGTATGTAGTCCTCACTCACGCAACCACGAAGCTCAGCTCGACGAATCTGCTGCAACATGTTTGGAGTTTGTCCAGTAGAATACGATCAAGTAACCCACTTGTGGGTACAGATAGGTACAGGTGCTCTCGAAACTTCGTCGACAAACATGACACATTTGTAGATTTCACAAACCCAGCCCACAGAACATCCATGCGACTTCCTGCTCTGCACACTTTCGGGGCTTCTTCTTTGAACGAGCCAATAGGATACCCCAGTCGTCGTCTCAAGGTACCCAGTGTTTGGGTTTGTGGAAATGAAGAGGGATGCTGTGATCATTTTATGATGGGTCAGAAGTGTGTTATGTTAACTGTTGTGCGATGACGAACTTGTTTTTGATTTCTGATGTCGTCATAGTCTTTCCACTTTGTTTACTTCGTCATTTTTCATTCAAGCTTTGACTGCGCTTTGTTTCTATTCGTTTTGTATTTTTCTATTCAAGAGGTTGTTTTGTTGTTCCTCCTCTTCCTTCCTTATTGGATTAATATTTTGTTATTAAAAATCTTATAAAACAAAATAAAACATAAGAGCATCCACATCGGCTCCGCTATCCCTAGCTACAAATTGATGGCGCGCCCTCGTGTTTATTTTAAGTTCGCGTGTGTGACGACCGCGCCAAATTGGTTTACTACAAATTCCGTTGCTTTACCAAATTGTTGCGCTAGCAAACAAGAGCCAATCCACATTGGTCCCAACTAGAGGAACAACACAGCTCATGTCACCAAAATTTTCAACACCTCCTAGATATTGATGAGGCCCGACAGCAAGAAGAAGACGAGCAGATCCGCCTATTTCTAGACAACTCAGACAATGATATCACTTTGACAGACTGGCAGCCAATCCCGTTCCACATACCAAACAAAAATCAAGATGCTTTCACCGGCCACCAGTGCTTAATTGCTGACTATCTCAATGGAGACTCTATCTACAATGATTTAGATTTTGAGTGTCGATTTCGTGTTCCCAAAGATGTTTTTTTTTTTTCGTTTGTGCAAAGGTCTCCAGACCAAGAATTCAACACCTTACTTCATCCCACGTCCAGTGAGTGCTCAGTAATCAATCACCTACTGTCACCTGTCTGTGTTGTGCTTACACTTGTTTAATCACAGGATTGTGCCGGAAAATTGGGCCCCTCCACCCCGCCCAAAATCGCGTGTACCACAATTGAAGGGCGAAGTTCAAAATTCTCGAATGTTAATGATTGAACAAAACGCTCCATCCCATCACTCGTATGACTTTCCGTCACCACAAAAGTCAGATTTCACGCCAGAGAGAAGAAAAAACAAGTCTAAAGTGCCAGATGGGAGAAAACAACAATTCACATCTCGGTCAGCAGGCTCAACCTGCTGACCGAGATGTCTCGGTGAGCAGGCTCCACCTGCTCACCGAGACATCCTACAGTGCACTGCCAGACGAGGGACTTCGCTTAAATGAAAGGCAGATCGAAGATCTTCTTGGGCGGCTCGTCTCTAAAACCGTTGCGAGTACAATTTGACGATGTATATCCGCGGTCGCATACGTATTGCTACAAATGATCAAGATAAGCATTAAAAATGCACCTTTTAGAATCCAAGTCAATCAAATAAAATACCTGGAGGAGCGGCTCTGCCGGTACCATCTAAAATCAGGACCAATTAGAATCAGCTTTTGGAACTAAGGCTATAATAAATATTGACCAAGGAAATTGTGCCATACCAGAGTCTTAAGTTGAGAGGCGATCAGCCCGCCTCGTTGATCGCCAACGGCGGTGCGGTAGACAAATCGGAGATTGGGGATACCGACTTGATATCCAAGACTCGAGGCTTCATGAATAGACGGTCATTTGCCAGTGGAAAGCCTCATATCAGACATTCAGAATTTCAAGATGAAATGAATCAGAGAGAACTTACCCGTCTTGGTACAATATGAACCTGGAGTAGAGGCAATAATTTATGTCCGAGTCAAATCTCTGCTTAAAGCCACAAATCACAAATCCATGAGCTGTTGAATCAAAGCTTCCTACTCACGATCCACCATCGAAGCCAGAGCTGGACGACCGTTCAGTAAGGCATCAAGCGCAATCCCGTACGCTCCAATTGAACCCGGCATCCCACTGCCACCTCATGTGGTAAAATCAATCTTGCAAGTAAAACAAATCTGAAAGAATTGGTATGGGGTGCTCACAGATGATCAACACTGAGCAAAAGCGGACATATCTCCTGAACAGCGATGTTAGAAGCCCCGATAAGTCGGGAGGATGCCTGTGAAACAATCAAATCAAATCAATTAACAAAACCAATTTTTCGTCTGCATTCCGTTTTCAAACAACACGAAAAAATTCACCAAAGGGCCCACTTGGGGTGTCACGATTTCGTCGCTGATCGTGTAGATGATTGTTGTGGGGATGAGCGCATACGCCGCACTACGAGTGTCTTTTATACTATTGGCGGCATTCATATAAGTTGAGTTCTAAATAATGAGATATCAAATTAATAAGGGAAGAAAAATTGTCAACATGTAACATGTAAGAATGAATATATTGAGATATCTCAGACTGACTATCTTTTGTTGTAGAGCTGAGGGCAAACATCCTCCGAAGAGATTGGATTCAGGACAGAGTAAAAAGCCGGAGGCCGTGCCTTTCATCGAGGGAGCAATTGAAATGTGCCCTATGATGAGACTATGAATAGACGGCCAAAAAGCTGTCCGAGATCAAGATCAATAATTGCTCAAATCCATCTCCCTGAGCCTACAATTCCCGAAAGAAACTGCACATACTCGATGCCCATTGGACCTAGATAGATTGCGCATTCACAATCAGATCAAATTCCTACAGACTTGTAACCCAAAGACAGTAACTGACGTTTGGACCGCCTTGGCTGAAGCTGATAATATTGAGTTTGCCACCAGTTTGGGTGGATTGAGGGGCTAGACTCTTGACGGCATACACCACAAATTCGGCCGCCAATTGCATATCACTGATCGAATAATCTTTGGATATCATAAAATAGTTAGGAAAACGATTGGTCTATGATGAGTAAAAGAAGAGAAGTCATTATGGTTAAAATCAGGGAGCTTACTGGGTGTGTCTACCCAGCACACATCGAATCCTTGCGATGGTAAGAGATGATAATAAGTGGACTGGACAGATTTCAACACAAAATGTGCCCTTGGGCATTAATTCTTTGCGGGTTTGATCACACTGACTGAAGGAGATGCTCACATTATCGTATGTCTTACTAGAATTTGCGCCTACGGTGATATGTATCCCAATCAGCTGCAGAGACTCATGGTCAGCATAGTTTTTAATTCTGATTTGGACTCACCCGTTCCGGGGACCAGTAGCACAATTCCTGTTTGTAAGAGAACACCCGGTCAAAAATAGAAAACCTGTCCTTATTTTTTTTGTTTCTTTGTTGGGTGATTGAAAACTCTGACTGACCCTTCTCTTTTTTCTGTATTCCAAATGGGCAATTCATCATTTTATTGTAGGAGCTATCTGCTTGGGTCTTTCAACAGTTTCACAGATTCCAGCGAATAAAAAACAGCAAGAGAAAAAAATGCAAATTTGTCAGCACTTGTTTTCAAAAAGATGTTGGCTTTCCGTCAATCATTTTGGATGTGGCCATCCTGAACGTGGCGGGGTTTTCCAAGTAGGAGTCTTACCCAAGGCACATCACCTGAGCTTCGCAAGGGCAAAAGGCCCGCCGGCGGGGCTGTGACATCGTAATAATGATCATGGTCCGGCACGATTCCCAATGACTGGGTTTGTCTTTTTTTCAAAACACGATGAGCCGCATCTCCTGTGGCCAAAAAAAAAAACGTAACGTCAAGTTGGAAGGCAAAGACGGGGCAACATAAATCGAGAATAGTTGCTGACTTGAGAGAGCGTCCAAGGAGGAAATCAAGAGGTAAACCAAAAACCAAGACACCATCATGGTTGTACGACTGTTGATGAGGTACTAGGCTAGCCCCTAGTTTCTTATAAAGTTTCGAATGGCAGAGAAAAGGTTGGCGGACGTCTTCTGTTTAGGCGCGATCGAGCGTATTTCATCTGGGGTCAAACGCACTTACATGGCAATTGGCAGATGGATGCCTGTCTTGGTCGAATTTAAAGCACCTCAAGGGCACGTCCAAACAGGAACTGAAGCTAAGTTCCGTGTAGTATATCATACATGGTGTCGTTCCTCGAAAGAGAAGAGACCACATTCCTCCTGACAATTCCACACCGTCATATCCTAGAGCTTACAGCAGATGACTCGATCTCCAGCTCATCATTGGGCTCTAGCGGAAGACCGGTTACTTTAGCCGTCTATAGAAATTTGCCAGTCAAGGCTCCATGGTTTTGGTGATTTATGATGGCCTCGCTGGTTTGCCGCTTCCTTTCCAGGAGCCACGGCCTCCCAAGGCCCGCGGCGTGTCGACATCATTGCCTCGAGAATCTTCTTTCAGCCTTTGCGCAATGCTTGAATGCACAAATCCTAGCTTATCACAAGCCCCTCGATCGGAGGGCCGGTGAGCTATGGCTGGCACGAGGTGCCACTCGCAAAGCGAGCCTCCGAAGGAGGGGCTTGCGACTAATGTCCCAAGTTTGGCCTGAGAGGTTGTGGCTTGAGGCTGATTTGAAGTCACTTTTTCAATCAAATGATCAATCCTGCTCAAGTGGTCAGCTTGCAAGGATGCCGCATATAGGGATTAATAGGCCTTGATGCTGTCATTCCAATGATTCCCTTACTCTCATTGGCCGACCAATGTTTCTATCCCTTCCTTGACATCAAAGGAAGGTAGATTGAACAATTTCTGTGGTTAGCTCCCCACATGAAAAGCTGTAGTTTGGCTGTATTTTCCTTTTACAGGCTTCCCGGGCTGGAAAAGTCCCAAGTTTCAATCTTATTTTAAAACATGATGGAGGGGAGTGGGGGTAGCACTGGACCCCGAGCAACACCCAAGACCAAGAGGACAGCCCGGGCACCACCCAATGGATATACTCATAGGCCAGGTACCAAAATCAGGGTGCCCAAGGGTTATCTGCAGGTAGCGGGTATATTTTATACCTGCAGCCCCAGCCGGGGCAGCGGGTATATTTTATACCTGCAGCGGGTATACCTGACAATATCTTTCTTTTCTCTACTTCTTTCTGTACTTCTTCTCTTTCTTTCTGCTTATCTCTCTCAATACCCATTGGTTGCAACATTTGCTAGGGTGTCATGCGTGTTTTAGTGTGGCATAGGTTTCATTCCATAAAGCTCTCTTGGTTGTATATACTCTCTATGTGGCTATAGTGTGGTATATGAAATCAATAGCACTTTAAAAATACATATCTATATACCCAACAGCCTGCATGTAGCGGAGGGTATGAGGACCCGCATCAGTTGGGCCAGCTGGCCTGGTGACAATGGGTCAGCTGGCCTGGTGACAATGGGCCAGCTGGCCTGGTGACAATGGGCCAGTCATTTTCCTTTTACAGACTGCATATCCACCAAAAAATACAGAAATTGGATGGCTTCCAAACCATCCCTCCGACTCTGAGTCCCCAAAATCGGACCTAACCCTTCCAGCAACCAATATTTGGGTATCTGCGGGTACAATGGGCATCACCCAACCACTGTACCCAGCATCCCTGTTAAACTTATGAGTAACCAGAGCTAGTCCCGGACACCGTGCCTGTTGAGTTGGAGCTGGGTATACCCGGCGATGGCAGTTATGGGGTCCAGCGCTAAGTGGGGGATCTATTTTGGACATGTGGTTATGTGTCATTGAGGCCTTTCCAATGGTCCAAAAATGCCAGAGGAAGATAGCCTGAAGGGGGGAGGCAAGTTTTCCCCAGCCAAACTTGTTTCAGCTCTCAGGAAAAACTTGGGACATTAGTCCCAAGCCTCTCCTTCTCAAGTGGTGCCCACACCAGCCCTCCAATTGAGGGGCTGGTGTTAAGCTAGGCACAAATCCAACTTATTCAAGTCCCCCTGGCCCCAGAAGTGATGAGCTTAACAAAAGCGTTCCACTGGGGGTCTCACAGGGGGAAGGCTGTTGTTAAGCTCAGCGCTGGCCTACTGCCAGTTGTGCTTGCTAAAATATCTTAAAGAACCTTAGTATCTACTCATCAACAAAACCCAATCTGTGTGATTATTTTCTATCACCAGAGGTTAACTTTGTTATTATATAGTTATTTTTTGTCTACTCTGCTTTTTCTACACACTCATTCAATTCTGACTCAACCACATCTGGCCTGGCCCAAACTTAACTCAGTCCCCTTCTGGGCGCGGAGCACCCCCTCCACAGGAGGGAACTTGAGTTTTTTTGGCTTGACAGGTATTCAAAAAATGACAATTTCCAATTGTACATATCTTTCCCTTCAAACATCAGATTTTCATGTTGAAGCATGCTATAGAAGCCAAAGAGGCTCAGCTACAGCCTTGTCTTCTTTGGTACTCTCATTCTAGCCATCATAGGAAGAAATCAGCCTCAAACAAGGCCTAAATATGTATGTGTCAACAAACGTGTTTTGGCTGTCATTGTGTAAATCTATTATCTCACTAATCTGAATGTGGTTTCCAATCTGTCAAAAGGATTCCATTAAGATTTGATGTGTCATTGCCACTGCATTGCTCTAATGATTGTCTGGGATAGATGGTGATACACTGTCAAACATTATTGGAAATAAATGTCAACTTGATCACCATGAAAAATTAATGATCACTTGGTGACAAGTGACATCAGGCTAAGTTCAGCAAACTATCCACCATTGATCCAGTTGACCGCTGTGTCATCCCCCTTCAATGCACAAAGGGGCCATTATAGTTGGACAGTTGTAAATACATACAAACTGAGTTGTAGCTGAGTTAGGATCAATGCTACCTAATGTCACTTGACATCAAGTGATCATTTATTTTTCATGGTGTATTTGACCGAGGATGTGGTATGGACTTACCAAACGCGACCTGAGTCAAAAGAAACGGAAATTGTGGACTTGTGATCCTTTTTTCTTATGAAGAGGGAAGAGTTGGACCTTAAAATTTAGTCAGATGAAAGGCGAGGATGAGATCTTTATTATGTTTTTTTTTTTTGGAAATAGATTCTGTGAAGAAGTTATAACAGAACGAAGGAAATCACTGCAAAAAATGAAAACCCTGTCAAGCCAAAAAAGAACCGGCTAATTCATGATTCTCCTCCTACAGAGGTTGGCACTCCGCACCCAGGAATGGACTTAGTTAAGTTCAGGCCTGACCCAATCCTTCTGATTGCCACCAGTATAACCTTTTTTTTTAGCCTGCTTCATTTTTCTGATTTTTACAACAATTGTTTGGCAGCTTTGAAAGTGAATTTTCCACATCTGCATTGCCAAGGAGTTTGTGGCAAACTACTAGCCACATTTGTGAGCATCAATCAATCTTTTTTTTGTTTATGCTTCACAACAGGAAAAAAACAGATGTCCCACCTATCCTCTTGGATTTTGGATCAAGAGTGGTCCCATTGACTGCCTCCATACCTTTCCCCAGAAGCCTCAGCTTTTTTGCAATCATTTGCTGATCTGGGTAGCCATTCTGACGACAGTCAAATTGTTCACGCAAACAATAACAACTCTGTGGGTGCAAGAAGTGAGAAGAGGGAGGATGACCCCGCAGAAACCAACACCTCCCAGGAATCCAATGCTTTCATCCCACTCTTCAGGATTTTCAGGCCCTCAATGCTCTCAACTCAACTCCCAGCTTTTTGACATGATCTTGGACAAGTTCATCAAGAACAGTACCCCCAGTTTGTCAATGTTACAGAATTTCCTACAATGGAGCCAATTGGCAAAGGATATCCCCTTTAATCTCACACCCAATCACAGCAACTTTACGCTGTGGGCTGCCTCCCTGTCGCAGAATTTGAACCATGTCACAGGGAATGCAGAGTGTTTTGTTTGGGATCATTTCAATATAGACTCCACAACAACTAATGGCATCTTCATTCTGATTGAGAAGTCAATTGACCCCACACCAGGGGAGAGGTGGGGGCACTCTCCAAGGAGTGCCATGCCTTAACTGATTTCTGGAACTCTGGTGGATACCTCCCCTATATCTCAATTGAAACTTGATCAATTATTTCTGAAGCCATCCTGAACTCATCTTCAATTTCACTTGAATTTGGTTGGATCTTCAGAGAAAAAAGATCCACAACATATTTCTAACTTGAGTTGAACTGTTTTTCAATTGAAAAATTTTTAACAATCAAAATAGACACTAATTGATTGAAATCGGAATAGTATACAAAATGGGTATTCACAAAGGATGATAATGTGTCAATTAAATCATCATGGCCAAAATGTAGTTTGAAACCAATTGGTTTTATAATTTTATCATATCATTGAATTGTTTACCTGTTTCATCCCAATAAGTCTAACAAGTTGCCCTAACTGCTCAATACATTCTGGTCTGTTTTGATGGCCTGTGCAAGCTCCACATAAAAGGAGTTTGTCTGTGCAAACTCTGCGTGGATTTTTTCCTGTGAAAACTGCACATAGGAGTTTACCTTTGCAAAATGCCCACAGTAGTTTGCATGTGCAAATTGCACGTATGAGTTTGCCTGTGCAAACTCCATTTAGGAGTTTGCCTGTCAAAACTCCGTCTGATTTAGGCCCCATTTGTGAGTGATATATGTGGATTTTTCCTGGCATCTGATCAGGTCTGCCAAAACTTGATTAGATGTCACAAAAAAATTGTAATGGAGGACTTCCCGTAGGATCTACAGCCCCTGTAGATTCTTAATTGGAGCCTGTCAAACTAAATTTTGGCAGGGAAAACTGCATTTAGCCCTGTGATTTAGATGTAATTTAGACTTTACAGCCCCTGTAGATGGCCTCGGGAAGTCCTCCAATATATCGCGTACAAACGGGGCCTTAATTTGATTTGATCGACCTTTTTTTTTTTTTTTTCGAGAATTAAGTTGTGTGTCAAGAAAGACGACTAAAACAAATGCAACAGTCTAACAATACAATACGAAAAGAAACAGACAATATTTTTTTTTTATTTAGAAAAAAGAAAGGGGACGAAGAGGAAGAAGGAGAATTGGAACGGATACACAGATTCAAAACTATGCAGATCATTCAAGAAACATGTATGAGTTTTCAACCAAAAGAAAAGAAAGAAAGAAGTCTGTGTAAAAGCCATCTTTATTTTAATTTCAGTTTCAGGAGAAGAAAGCCAAGAAAGTATGAATAATGTGTTATAAAAAAAAGAGATTTGATCATAAGATCAATCGATCGACACACAAGAATAATTATGTTCACCAGCAACCCAAACTTTTTCTTGTTGAGAAGGTGCGATGGCCGAATTGAATGATTTGATTTTCTTCATCATTACTGTTAATCGTAATCTCTCCTCACCTTTAGATTTCTTCTTCTTTTTATTTGGTTTATCTGTCTTTTTTTGTTTACCGATTCCGCGGATGATGAGATGATAAGCAATAAAGACCTATGCATAACATATAAAAGAAATTCTTTAGGGACAGAAAATACTTTGGATAGATGGGATCAGACTGTGTATAGATGGGCTGTAGCTCACCTGGCTATTGATTGTACTCGAAGGTAACTCGAGTTCGCCAAAATGTTTCTTGTCCAACTTTTCTTTGCAACAGTTGCAATTGGAGACGCTAGGGATTTTCAAGTGAACGAGCCATTCCTTCGGATCTCTTCCCCTTTCGACTGCCCAACAACCCCATTCACCTGGAGAATCGAGCCTGATTTCATGTTTAAGGAACCGATGAGATTTAATTTTTTGGTAACCAAGTAGTCTTGATTCTCCGACAAAGCTAACGAAAACATGATCGAAAAGATATTCGGTTGAGATTTTGAAGTGAATCGACTCTCCCGGACTGAAAGCTGTCGAGCTGATCGGAGGAGATACTCTGAGGATCATCGCCGGACCAGTGTGATACTTCTGAACGGGTCGGCGATGATAGCCGAAGAAAAGGCCGTCAAAACGACTGGGTTGTCCGAAACTGAACGTCTCTGCCAGAGGAGGAGCGCAGGATGTTAAGAGGATGTCCTTAGGCGAAGGAGGATCAGGAGAGGTTATTGTCAGCCGGTGAAGCTGAGGCAACCCAATCTGGCTCAGCTCCTGTTCCTCAATGGCGCCCTCCTGACCTTCACCGCTGGTGGTCATTGAGGTAGAAGGCCGCTGTGGATGGGGTGTGCTGCCATAGACATAACCACCAAGTGATGATGACGGGAAGATTCGAGAATTGATGGTAGTGTTGACGGAATAACAGGACTCGGAAGCAGCCGTGTAAACTGAGTTGGAGCAGCTACTACGCGGGGCCGGGCCGAGCGGGTCGACTGACTCGTCATCAGACCAACCCGCGCCGGGCATGTGACGGGTGCCGGTGACCACAATTTTCTCCGCAGCAAACGGGTCATCATCATAGAAGCTATCGTCTACTGGCTGGAAGGCCTGACGATAGGAAGTGCAGGGATGGAGGTGGTGGAGACTGACTTGGGAGTTCAGCTGGGTGTGAGGGGTCAGGTAAGGGAGGGCCCCGGCCGGACTGGAGCTGTAGTAGGGCGAAAAGGAGCGGCTGACAGAGGAGACAGAGTCGGAATGAGTGAGCGAGGGCGGGGGAAGGACGGGTAGTGACGGCAGTGGACAGGTCGGGGGTGGCTGAGAGGGTGGCTGAGAATAAATTGGGTGGTGATCGGAGAGAGGTGAAAGAGAGCGATGCTGGAGTAAGCCAAGCGGATCGAGCGTTGAGCGGGAAGTGATCGAGTCAACGGCGGTTGACTTGCTGTCGATCGAGTTCCTGATTAACGGCTGAGCGTCATTTCCGTCATCTCCGACTGGCTGACTGTCATCTCCAACCGCTCGAATTAACGGCTGATCCCAAATGAATCTTTTAATTGAACTTGAACGCTGATCGACGAGACTCTTGAGTGTATGCTGTGGTTGAGTGCATTAATATTATTAAGTCTGACTTGAGAGAAAAGATCGAGAGTATTTAGGGAGAGACTGACCTCGGAGTCCTTGGCGGTGGACTGATCTGAGCCAGAGTCACAATGCTCGGTGAGGCTTGAGGTACAAAGGGACGGCGGGCCGGTTGTTCGGCCGAGCCGGGATGAGGAGAAGTATCGAGGATACTGATCGGCTTCTTGAATCGACTCGATAAAGTCATCGCTGTCGATGGTCTTGTGTCGATTCGATTGAATCTGCAGTATAATAAGAAAAACAAAATACTCGATCAGTTAACCACTCTCAAAACAGTCAAACAACTGAAAGGGCATTCTACAGATGACTTGGCTAGCAATCTCGTAAGTAACACCCTCAATCCAGAAACCAATCGGGGCATTTCTTTCGACTGGCACTGGTTTTCTTCTGGGAAATTACAATTGAAAACAGCCAGGATGGATCGAAAGAAACGAGAGGAAGAAGGTTATTGGAACTAGCTGAGCCGTGGAAGATACAGAGTAAGAAAAGAAAAAAGCGATGCAGGAAATTTGGCTGATCAAGGTTGGTGAGTGAGATACCCAGGGCGCCACTTTGGCCGGAGGTTTGTATGGGTTGAAGCGAAGACCAAGAAGACCACACAGCCGATGTATCTGATCAACATCAACTGACGTGCAAACTTGAACCACAAATAAATGTCTTGAAGAAAAAGAAGACGGACAAGTGTCTGGCTCATGGAGATAGTTTAACATCTTCAAGCCTACAAGTAAAACAAACTCATGTCGAATGATAACTTGACTATGCTCTTATTTGTACGTAGCACGTACACAAATCTTGACTGACAAGATGTGCATCGCACTATCACTTTGACCCTGGTCGGGCCCGATACATACACGTTATTGACTCGACTGGTTTTTAGTCATGAGCCACCAACCAACGACGATAAATATGTTAAGGTGCGAAAATGGTGATGAGATTTGAAGATTAATTTCTGGTTTGTCCAGGAGGTTGCTTGCAGGGGTGGTCTCTGTTCTCCACGTGCTCAAACACGAGATGTGAATGGCTTTGAAAGAGTTGGGTGGTTTTGAAAACACAGATCCTGTTGTATCTGAATCACATCGAATACATAGTTTGACATCGGCCGATGGATTTTTTCTCGGCTGGTTAAGCTCGAAGAGACCAACGCGATCACGATGTGGGAAGCATCTGGAAGCACTAATCAACTGGCACGGGGGATGCCATATTAACCCAGATTATCTGACTGAACATCCCTCCACGCCCATGTGGATGGATGGGATATACACAACTTGAGCGTTTGTTCAGCTTTGTCCATGTGAACAAACAAAAAAAACTTCGGGTGGCCGCTAAGGGGTATATATCCATGTATCTTGGGCGTGGGGGCTAAACAAGCCATCAGGCAGAAACCAAGATGAGGTTATAGAATATGTAGTGAGATCTGGATCCATGGATGGTCCGGCTATGATTTTTTGGGAGTGACGGAAAGGTGATAGCAGATCGGAGACCGAAACTGGATAGACTTCTTTCTTCAGGAGGACATAACACTGGAGAGCCCACTTAATAAAGAAAGATTCGAGAGAGAAACTAGAGTCTAGACAGTAAAGGGGAAACATATTCGACGCCAGAAGTAATCGAAGAGGTGAAACGCTACCAAAAGACTAAGTACTGAGATTGGAAAAATTGGACTTACTCTTTGAAGTCGTGCGTTGCCCCTCGACGAGAAGTGGTGACCACTACCTCGAATCATTCTTGATTAATTGGAATCTCGCAGCAAACCTTGACAAAAGTCTTTAGGACAATATGTCCTACGAGTACGCGTTTAGATTTTTTTTTTTTTTATCTTGAAAGAAACGAATAAGGGGGGAGGGAGAAACGTTAGCTAGTTAATGCTGCGGATGTATGAGACACTTTTGACAAAATAAGGGGTGACACTGACGAGGGATATGTGTAAGTAACTAGCAAAAGGCTATATCAAGTCTTGATTGAATTATGATTTAGTTGGTGGGGCCAGAATGATTAAGGATCAGATGTGACCCGAGTTATGATTTGACGAAAGACCAAAAGGCTAAGGGGACCAACAAGAAAGGATGGGGAAGCCCAACTGAAGTAAGTAGAAGATGCGTAAAGATCAAGCCGAGTGAGAGCGGGCGCAGAAAAGGGCAGAGAAGATGGACGAGTAAGGGCGCAAGAATGAATGCACAAGTGCGAATAGAGAAGGAAGAATAGGCCGGGAAGAGCAGATGGTTTAGATATTTTCTGGGCGGGGAGGAGAGGTGGTTTTGTTTCCTCAAGACAGCCAGGCGGGAAGCTCTCTCTGGTTCTGCTGAGACGATTTTGGCCGGCTTTTTCATCTCTCTTCTTTTCCCCCAAGCGAAAACAAAGAACATCTAAAGAGATACTTGTTATTATGATAATTTAGGATACTTCAATCAAAATCTCTCTCTCTTTCTCTCTGTTGTTTCGAGTCTGGCCAATGAGAAGTCGAATTGATCGACTTCGCCCGATGATAATCCCCATTTTTTACATAGTTCTTCCGCTTGGGCTACCTTTGGCTGATGATGCTAACCGCGCAGACAGAGACCGCTAATAAAAATCTATCAATCCGCCGCCGTTACAAGCTTATTTGTTTCCTTGAGCAGGTCTTCCTTAGTTAACTTATTTGTAAGATTTTTTTTTCTTCCTCTTTGGCCATCTCCCATATGAGAGAAATCGTTTCGTTACATAGACACGAAGATAATCGCTGCCTGGACAGATGAAGAAGACTCGGAGGTTTAATGGGTATTTTGGCGCCACATAAATATGATGGTTATTCGTGAGCTGATCGGATGGTCTGATCAGATCGATCAATTTTTTATGGCATCTTATCGGCCAATTGAAATGCTTCTATGTAAAATTGACCGAGCTTTTGGGCGTAAAGAGGTAGACTGGTCGGTACAATATGGGACTACATATATAAATAAAAACTTGGATCAAGAATCATCTGAGAAATTTATTTGGTTTCTGCCCAGTGGCCGGTGAGTTTGATTCAATGAGAGAGTGAGGGTGTGGGTGGACTTTTTTGTTGTCTTGATGGGGGGATTCCAAGAGTGGATATATTTCGTACCTTTGTGGGTGTGGGCCATCGGACAGCGAGTAAGCTTGAAAGTCGAGGTTGTTACGAGGCAAGAAGAATGGATGGCCAGAATCGAGTGTTGAGGAGAAAGCAAGACGCAAAGACGAATCAAGACGTTCTGGAAACGAGACAAGTCGGCGAAGAAAGTCTGGAAGGGAACAGCCTGCAGGCTCTTCAACAGAGGTCATTTGTCCAACTACCAAACAGAATCCCAGCATCCATCACCCTTCGTCTGTGGGTTACATTCTTCGGGTCAACAGTTATATCCAAACATGAAGGTAAACTATCATTTTGATGCCCAGCATCCGGAGATAAAACATGTATCCGAAAAAAAATGTCTCTCCAAGTGCAAAATTCGCTGGTATGTACGAATGGCTAGCATATTTGGCCTTCAGTAGGTTGTGTCCCACCTTTGGCCTTGATTTATTGACACAGCCAAGCAGTTAATAACACTTGCTATTAGTGGGCCAAAATACTTTTTGAGTGAGTGCTATGAAGTAAGGATGCACCGCAAGAGAAAAAGTCAGACAACTGATTGTGAAGTTAAATGGATGACATGGAATAGTTAAAAAGGGCTCATGTCACAGTTGCCCGACTTTCTTGCAGTGTTTGAGTCTCAACAATCTCCGATGTATTCGATCCTTTGGCGATTAGAATTAGGAAGTCCCTGTTGCGCCCTCATGTTATAACATGTCCCTCATTCACCGGGCTTTTGATTGTAGGCCTGGCTCTCTGTCTTATATGGAATTAGGGCTGGATTGCTAAAACCCCACTTCCACATCTTTGCTCCGAGATGGCTTCATTATTCGAAAAAACGCCTCCCACAAAAAAGAAAGAAAGCTTCTTCTACATAGTGCACAAGCGGGCAATTGTTCAGTGCGGAAATGGCAGGATATCCGAAAGAAACCCTCAAGTTTATGTGCCCATATTCCAGCCAGAGGTTTTGATAGTTTTGCTCATGAATTAGTCTCTATTACAGGTGGGGATATCTTGGTGCAAGTGGAAATCCCGGCTAGAGGTTCTTTCTTGCCTTGGGTCCACCGGATTTCCAGCAGCAGGCGTCACAACACAAGACCAAGACACAGATGTTTTTTTTATCTCACAGGAGGGGAGAAGAGAGAGGAAGAAGTTGGGGCTTCAAGCGAGCACATGCAGTCCTCCAACTCTCAACCTCCATGCATTAGCTCAGTCTTACAGAGGGGGGGAGAAGAAGAAACACAATCGATCACATATTCGAGATGGGTGATTGAAGGAGGATGCACGGCATTGCATGGATGGGTCTCCTGCCATGTGGTATGTATGTAGGAAGAAAGACAGGCCTTCAAAGAATTATCTGCCAAACTCTCCTCTTCGCTGTCGGGAGATGATACCAAACAGCCTCCACTCATCTCAGTCGGGTCCAGCGCAATAGTCAGGAATTCCTTTGTTGCTAAATACCTATCCTCCTCTTGGCCGTCTACTTCCAGCCTTCCACAGCTGCCCCCAATCGATCAATACCGTTTTGTACTCCCGGTCTTCGTGACACAGACCCGGCTTGACTATGCTTGGCTATCTTGGCTTCTTTCGCGATCTTTCCCTCGAGTATTCCCTAAGATTTCTGATGAAGACCCCGCGCCTATCTACATCGCTCAGGTTTGACTCCGCTGATCATTCTAGCTCACATCCCAATCCATTCCCGCAGGTTTATCTCAACATTCTATCGACAACTGTCCAAATCTTTTCTCCGGTAGCTTTCCTTGCTCTGGGACTTTGGCATTCCCCTACACAGGAGATCATTCAACCATAGGAACAAGGGAACAAGAGTGGAGAGAAAACTAGCAATGCTGCAATGTAATTTTGGCCGGGAATAGCTTGGGAACCAAGCGGATCCTCAGACCACGCCCGAGGTCGTCCATACTTCTTTCATGTACATATTTACTTGCTAACTCCTGGACTGCTTAGCACATATGCACACCCCCACATCTATCATGGCCTTCTTTCCCGGAGAATCATGATCGGTCCATTCAACCTACTTCACTAATGAAAAATTCCTCACCCGATTGGTTGTCGTGCCTTATCTTGATCGCTCGTGTGTTCAGCAACCTCTGACCATTTTTTCATCCAACAAAAAAATCCGCTCCGCTCCGTGACTTGAACTTGACGTTGCTGCAGTTTTATATTTTCCTAAATTATCTTTGTCTTTGTCTCTCAGTCGATGTATGCAATGCCCATCGGCTTCAAAGGGGTCCAAGTGACCTTGCAGCAACTGTTGTTGCGGAAAGAAAAGGTTGATATACATTCTTGGCAGTGTTTTATTCGAAATTGATCAATCAATTGATGATCGACAGACAGGACTCGACTTCAAGGATGATGAGTTGAAACATCTTTTCAAACTTGAACTCGTCCCGCATCTTGAACTTGGTAAGACATGAGATGATCTGGGACTTGGCGAACTCCAGCGGAGGTGACGAAGCGCGGATGGATTGACTGGAGAGAGACGATACGTTGGAGGAAAGCTGGTTGAAATCACGTCGGACAATGAACCTGACCATTTCCCAAAACATCATCCAACTAGCAATGAAGAGGGTCAAGGAACACAACATCAGCTTTTCGTCACTTCTTCTGGAATGGCAGATGGTGGAAAGAGCTGACTTCCAGCCAGAGTGCTGCTTGGTGAGGTCTTGGACAACTTCGATCCATTCGAGCTCCCATCCTGAACCGGGTGAGTTTCCCGAGTTGTCGGGACGCTTGCTGTCCCACTTCTTCTTCAGCAGGGCTTCGACATCGGCGATCGACTTCTTCACGTCCTCAGTATCATTTTCCAAGGCTTCATAAACTGATGGTAAGTTTACTGAATTACACCAGCTTCGATGGGGAACAGTAAGAAACAGTCGGTCAGTTTGTTACTACCTGGATGGGTGAAGAGCTGAATTTGGTGGCTCACTTGTGGTTGATGCTGATCACTAGAGGGGAGAGATTCAAGACTTCATGTTTCCAACCACTCGGCCTGTAACATGCATGTGGAGAGCACACGACACGTAGGAAGAAGGAAAAAAAATGTTCATATTTTAGAACCTCAAAAGAGATCACATTTCATCAGTTCAAGTCTCTTACACAAAGATGATCTCTCCGGGAGACTGTTCGATGGTGAAACTTTCGGCGCTTTCAGGATTAAACAATCTCCATCTCTTTCTGCCTACGATGTTCGCTGACCAAGAGTATGAGTTATCTGAGAAATTCAAAAGGTCAGTTGAGATGAGAACAAGCCCATGGAAAGGATGAAGAGGAAACTCCTGAATGTTACTCACAGACATCCCTATGCGGCCCGGTCACCGTACCCCGTTCACCCATGTAAACGAACCTGAAATCATCATCTGTCTCTGCCGAGTAATAACTGCATCAAATCAGGTTGGCCGTCCAATTCAATCATTCAAAAACACAAAGAGGACTACAAACTCGTTCATCCAATCATCCATAAAGATGTCGGGTACCTCGTAAAACGGTGCCGATTTTTGCCTATCTCGCCCTGTTTCTTCAGTCCAATCTTCCCCCACCTCGTTCATCTCTTCACAGATTTGGATCAGATGCCAATCTTTCACGTAGATCACTTCCTGTTCGTCGCCTGGGACTTGGCCTCCGAGTTGACGGTGCGGGAGTGGATCTCTTGATCGGTTCTGCCAACGCTCGACAACCTCCCTGAAAGTCATGCGGTCGTTTTCTTGGCTGGCGATCCGTCCACTCCAATGCAGAAGAGCCTGCGAGTGGTGCCCATGATCAGAAGACGAAGTTTTGATTGTTTGCTTCACCACCGGGACCTGAAGGTGGCCATACAGCCGGCTCAGTTCCGACAGGTCCTCCCGCCGCTCCTCGACTCGGTTGATCTCCGGGCCATCCGCAGCCGGCGCAGTCCAGAAAATACTCGCCCGCCATCCCGACACCGCCTTGGAACGGATTAGCACCGGCCGATTCGGAAGTAGGTAGTCGTGCAGGAAGGCCGTGTACGACGGGTCGTCCTCGAGGATGTCCATCAGGTTCCTGTTCGGAAGGTGTCCGGGACCCTATTCCGTTTTCACGATCGGCCACCGTACTTCAATAATTAACCCCCTACCGACCATTGAGTTTAGCCCCCCTCTGTAGCAACTGTTTCATCTCATGTCAGTTTTGTGAGGTCTGCATGTACTCCACCATTTCCAAAGATCAACTGATGAATAAAAAGGAGATCAAAAGCTTCAAAGCCACCACAGTGAGACATTTGAGGACGGACATATTCCAACCTGGCTGTTAGAAAAACACCCTGAATCTCATGGTCAATTCCTTGTATCACTTCCTAAAACAAATCCACATTTTTTTCTTGGTAAATAGGCGCCACAGCCACTACAACTCTCAAGTTAAAACCAAGGGAATAGCTAGCTTGATTATTTATCAGACCAGATCTGATCAGAGGACAATGACCTTTTGATGAAGGAACAAAAACAAATCCTACTGCACATTGCTCATTGTGTTATTTTGTTGGGTTCATTTCAGTCAGAGGATTGTAAAGCAAGATGAGTGTGGACAAGAAACAAGTCTAAGTGTACAGATGAGACATCCAAAAGACATGCTTTGTTTGTTTCTAAAACTCTTTGCATCAAGAGACTACCAAAGACTGTGCTGTTTGATATACATATATACATGAGTAAGGACTACTTTCCTTTTAGTTTTAAAAAAAAGTGCTGTGCAGCTGGAAGCGCAGCAGAATTTGGCCTCACTGCAGTGGAGGCCTTCTGTGCTACTACTTTTTTAATTATCAGGAAAAAAGTGCACCTTGTTAGTGCACTACTGTAGTGTCAGGTTCCACTTTTTGCACTAAACTTCCAGACTAATTCAGCGCACTTCACACTGCATATATGTATGGTGTTTTAGGGGGGAAAACTTATAACTATAAGGGTTTGGATTTATTAAGAATAAAAAACAATGGATTTAAAGAAAACAAATCAAGCACCTTTCTTTATAGCTTTTGGGAGGCTCTTATTGTGGGAAATCTTCTTTCCCAAGTTCAATTTGATGTTTTTCTGTGAAGCATCTGTGAATGTTTTATAATCAAGAAAATCACCACCCCAATTTGAGACCATTATGCATCCAGATGTGGCTGCTAAGACCATCTTCAACATGGATGCTATCCTGTGGCACTATGATATATGTAGAACCCCACACTTCAGATTGTGCCTCCAGTGCAATGATATCTGGGGCTCCAAAGTAGCATCTTGTCCTCCGGGGAGCTATACCAATCCTACATGTAAGAACACTATAGCTCCCTTCTTGCTACACCCCACCAAGGTATCAAACAGACTTTTTGTGTGATACTCTTTTTCACAAACCCAAGGCAACCATTTCACAAACAGATAGTGATACCACACCGGCCAAAAGCTCACCAAAAACTACAGACTCAATGGCCCCTGCCAACAAGAACACTTCTGAAGCTGAAGCTGGTGCCAATGAAGACCATATTCACCCTGATCACTAGTAAAACAACTTACTTTCATGATCTGTGTCAATTTTTTTTAGAGGATATTGATATCAAGAATTGCCTAGTCACTGGAAAGGAAAAAAACCCATCAATTATCAAGAGCACAAGGATTTTGGGCTCTGCTGGGCCTGGATTGTCATATCAGAAGATCCCAATGTTGGAACCAACCAGGAATCAAAAACTTTCTGGAAGCAAGTTGCCTCCTGAGTGCTCCTCACTAAAAGTCCCCACACCTGTCCAAATTTTCAAAAATCTGAAGCCCCATTGGAGAGGGGGGGGAGGGGTCCTTCAAAGATCAACCAACAAATTCCAAGGGTTTGTGAATCCCATCAAAGCGGAACATTGGCCAAAGCCAGTTTGAATAGTATTAGAGCCTTATGACTCTACTTTGAAGACATGAAGGCCTCTTCCAAGCGCCTCAGACATACCAATGTATCCTGGCAAAGGCTCCAAAAATAGAACACAGACGTTGAAGTGATCAACAAGAAAGACCTGTCTAAGAAAGAAAAGAAAAAACATGCTCAAAGGCCTAGTGTAGCAGCAAAGCTTGCACAATCAACAGGTTCAAGATCGTGGTGTTCTATTTGGATTACAATGTCCAAAGCAGAAGACAGAGGTATTGTGGTGGGATAGATGCATGCACAGGACAACATACAAGCAGAGGAATATTATGTTACAATTTGGATGAATACAGAAACCAGTATTTTACAGTATGGATGGGCACATCACTCAGTGTTTCAGTATTTGGAGAAATCCATCCTTCCTCTTTAATGGCCATCCGTAGGGGCTCCAGATTCACCATTACATACAGGACTCAAACAGGTTTTCCTTGCTGCTATAGTTTAGGTTTGTAGACACTCATTAAGAATCTGCAGGGGCTGTAGACCCTGCAGGAAGTCCTCCAAAACCAAAACAATTGTGTTTTCTTTTGCCTTTACTTCCTTGGTTAGTCAATTTACGATTTGGCAACAAAAATGAGTGGGTGAATAGTATTAGCATTTCCTTTTTGGAATGTATGTTTAAAAGCTTGGTAGTTAGTAAAGGTGAGAGAGGAAGAAAGAGACGGGTTTGATACAACGAAAAAGGATATGAAAGTCAAGCATGCTATAAAACAAAAGAAGGAACACAAGGGAAAAGAAGAAAGAAAAGGCAATGTAAGATAGGAGATTCTTTTAGTTTGGTAGGTTGATGATTGTTTCGAATGAGAAATTGAGAGTGAAAAGAACCAAAAAGAATGTTTTTCTAGATGTCAAAAAACTTTATACATGATACCAAAAACCTTGAGCAATATGGAAGGCTACTCGAGAAGGAAGAGTGTAACAGAATCCAGTCGACAGGTCGATAGATGAGTGAGGTTACTCCTTTTGGTTTCGGCCGAAGATAGTGATCGGGTCGAGTGTCTGATTGTCGATCTCCTTATTCGAAGACCGATCAGTCCGGGGAGTCAGTCGCGGAGCCCAAGATGACAGCGAGGATGCGGATTTAGGATGGTGGTGGTAGGGCTCCCACTTTGATTTGTAATTGTTCATCGCTAGGTTGGTGGCATAAATTCCTGCTCCGATAGAAAGGAATATGAAGAGCTATTGGTTTGTGTGTTGATGTGAGAAAAATGATCAGTTTACGCGTCAAGAGTTGTCCGGTTGATTTGTACTCACCATCGTCTTCCACGAAATCACGTCCACAAATCCATTCATTACTTCCGCGAACGTTTCGGCTCCGATCTTGGAGCGACTGATAAGGTTAGGATTACGCGACATACAAGCTTCCCATTCTATGCAATGCTTCTCGATGAACTGGGTGCGTTGTTCGACGGGGTAGCAGCGATTGCTGTGGTACTCCTTCGTACACAGCTCGATCTCTTGTCTCAACCGGGTGGTATGAACCAGGACCTTGTGGTTGATGTCCGTGCGGATGATGAGGATCAAATTGATGGCCAGATAGAGGCTGACAAAGACGAGGGAGGAGTTGAAAAGTAGTTGAAGATAGACCAGCAGGATATAGGGCGTGTCTGTTGATAGCCGGCTCTGGTTCTGTTGCTGAGTACTATCGGGACCCTTCCAGCCATTAACAGTGAGATAGTTATTTTTCGATGATGTGTCCGATTTTGTCCGATCGAGTCGTTTTCTGGAACTTTTCGGCCTAACAATCAGACTGTCCTGCTGAGATGAGACGACCTCGACATCGGAATCGTCATCATTATCGGTGTTGAAGCTGAGTGAGCTAAGTTTTGATCGTAGTTGTTTGTGAGCTCGTGTCCGTCTCCGGCTCTCGTGTTTGACCGCGTTGTTGGAGTACATCTTTGAAGGACTACTGGACAATACGACCTGGTCAAGATCCAGGCTCGAGTCAGGCTCTTGATCCTCGCGATAGACCAACTGAGAGCGGGGATGAAGACCGTAGGATTCTGGGCCGATTTTATGTGGTGAGGAGAGTGAGGAGGGGTTGGTGAAGACTGGAGGATTAGGCAAAGAGAGTTCCTTTGGTGGATGAAAAAGAAAAGTGCCACCGGCCGGGGCGCGGGAAGAATCTGAGTTGGGGAACAAATTAGGTTTTGGCTCGGGTGGACAGGTCTCCCAATCCATGCTCTCGGTCTCGCAATGCAGCCTTTTACGAGGTGGCTGGGGGGTTGGCCGGAGCGAGCTAAACCAAGAGGTGGGCCGGTTAACAGGCCGGAGCTGCTCATGGCTCTGGCTCGACAGTTGGTTGCCCCCATTGGCTTGAATGTTACCGTTTCGATCGAGCACTTTCAGAGGCCGGATGGTCGCCTTGGGATGGCCGCTAGAAGACAGACAGCTGGAGCTGGATGAAGGCTTGTCGTAGGTGAAGTCCATCGGAGTCTCGGTCGATCTGGATGATGGAGGTGGTTGTACTGGAGGTCTGAATGGATGGTCCATCGTCACAACTGCTTAGAAGTTACTGTCAGTGGCCGCGCCAAGTGTAGCCAGTCAGAAACTCGGCAAAAACAACTAAAACTCAGGCAAAAACCACTAAAACTACGGCAAAAACCACCAAAACTAATAAAATCAATCAAGCAGCCTCACTGATTCTGTTCATCAGTCTTTTGCTTTTTTTTCTCTACTGTTTCACATCTTATCAGGCATGTTTCCATGACAGCTGCTAGCAATTTCTTTGTGGTAAAATTTATATCTAACTCAGTATCAACTGTCTCCAGCAACCATGTTTTCCACAACCGGTTCACCAAATTTTTGGTTTTAACACTGAATTTTCAGTCGAAAGAACATACCTGAAGATAACACGTGTAACCCCAGGCTCTAGCAGATATGGCAAAATTCATGTCAAATCAACAATTGTCTGTATTGCTGTAAGATATTTAGATTTCAGCAATAAAATAAGTTGAATAAATTTTCAAATACCATGATTTCCTTGAGTACCAGACTCCAGAAGTTGATTTGAGAGTATCCATATTTTCAAGTTCACTGTCCTCCACACTAGGCCGCTTTTACATTTTGGGCAAATCACAATTGTCATAGGATAATTCTGAGATTTTGAGTTCAGGAAAGGCCTTCTTCAAGTGATGGGGTGACCAAGGGCTTGGTGAAAATCAATGGGATCACTTGGCTTGACATTGAGTGCCTGAAGCATGTTGATGTCAATGAGGAGAAATTTCTGCTAGGTGGAGCCTGTAAAGAGTATTAATTCTCCTTTTTGGCATTCAAAAAAAATAACCATTAGCAACAGACAGAATAGTGTAGCCTAAAAATGTAAAATGGTTTAATGATAGGACAAAATTTTAGAGTTGGGTTGTGTAGTGGGCTAAGCTCAGTTGAAAAATACCCTCACTTATTGGAATGGTTACTAAACCAAAACCAAGAATTATAATAGCTCCTCCATTTTTGTTGTAGACATATCAGGAGACTGACAACAAAATAAAATGGCTAAACCATCATGTGGCTGCCCTCTGAAAGCAAAAAGGGCCCTTTTTACTTTAGGGAGGCACCCACATGAAGGTTCAACCCTTTTTTTTGTTGGGTGAGGAGGAGTTAAAGTAGTATTTATATTTATTTGGAGTGGCTCTGGGATGTGGCCAAGTGTTCATCCCGTCAAGATTGGCTTGATGGAAAACAACAGCCTTTTTGGGGTGAAGCTGCCAGCAGTCTTCCTTGGTGTGTCTGCGGTCAGGGCTGTGGAGGTCTTTGGAACACTAGACCATCTTGGATCTTCTGTTGTTGGAGTGCCTAGTTGACAGAGCTGGTGCTGGTTGAGTCACCACCAAGGCTTTGGAGGCTGTGGCAAGTTGAAGTGGTGACTCATTTTGTTGCCAAAGTTCAACTTCAAGATCCCTGAGAAAGTATTCAAATCTGATGTTATCATCTTTCAAGATGGCAAATTGAATTTGAAAGAAGACTCCAAACAAGAAAGGCAGCCGTTTTAGGGCAAAGATGGCAACTACAGCTTCTAGAGACCTTTTCAAAAACTTGGAACTAACCTTTATCACTCATTGAAAAACTGGACGGAAGGAATTGACACATTCTTAATGTCACCTTTGACAAACTGAGTGTCAAATAGTTGGTCAAGGGCATTTGGAGGGGTTTTCACTTTCTTAGAAGCAATGGAGTCCTAGTACTACAGTGCTATGGGGTCAAATTCTGAAATGTCTGGGAAAAAATGCTCCAGGTTTCTATGTGACAGATGCATCCTTATGAAAGGAGTCAATTTCTTCCCTTTTTGTCAATAATCATGACTGGATCTTATTTCTGAGGTTTGTTTGTCCAGTACATAGTCATCAAGATTTTTGTATCTCAGTGGATTGATTATTCCCCATTTCCAGGCTGAAAATTGTCTATATTCAATGTTGTGTCTCTTTCAGCATGCAGGCCTCCGCAGCTCAAGTTAAATCCCACATTTCCACATTCACTAGAATTTAAACTTTCTCATCTCAACCAGAACCTCAAGATTACAACCCTATTGTGTCTGAATCTCCTCAACAGAAAGTCTTCACCTTTGAGATTCTCTGATTTCAGTGGTTTGAGGTGTGGTAATCCCTATTGGGGTATTTTATTCATCCAATGATATTCTTAGTTTGTACTTGGCCGCAGTTATGTAAAAATGATAGTCTCAGTTTTTACTTAGCCACAGTTGTGTAAACCTAGTTTGTCAACCACTGAGCAAAAACCAACATACCTAGTATTTACCACGTGGCTACAAGCATTAGAAACCCTCTACATAGTTTTTTTATGTTTTTTTTTATGTTTTGTTTGGTTTAGCCTGGTTTTATTTCTTTAATAATTACAGACTTACTTCGCGCACTGCACAGGACATTGTCAAGACGTCTAAATCGCAGTGCACGCACTCAAGAACACACCGTGCGCACTGTCAGTTCCCCCGAAAGAACGGGTTGACTTTTCCTAGTTTTTTTTTTTATAAATCGACAGAGGGCCTCTTGAATACCCCACAAAAAATTTCATGAGGTATTCTGGGCTCTCCTTGAACCCTGAAAAATTGAGCAATTATATCTCTATTTTAATGCTGTAGGCGCCTCAAATGTATCTTCCTGTGACTCAGCAGCCCCAAGACTTTTATAGAATGATTTCACATGCCTGAAAACATTGTTTACAGGTTTTCAGAATTATCCTGTCTATCTCAATACCAAAAATGTATTACTATTCCTTTTTTCGTCATTGAGGCAGTAATCAATGACCAGAAATTGCAATGATGATAAACTGTTTATTGTTTGGATTTAAGGAATGTATTCTCTTCCCAATAACAAGCCTCTTGAATAGTTCTGCCCTCATAAACATGCCCTCTGGCAAGGATTAATTCCTCTGCTGATCCTCTTGGCATGCAGGTTTTTGATTTTTTGTGGGTGCAAACATCTTACTTGATACTTGATTCTCTGAGTTTAAGCTGAAAAATGTGGCATGCATATTATGTTTCTATTGAAAATTATTGAAAAGGATGCATTACAACTTCAAAAAGGATTTTCCATGTTTTATTTCATTATCTACTAATCTAACTCCATCACAACAGTTGGGAAAACAGTGGGGTCGTGAGGAAATCTTCGGTCCCATTCATCACGGTTCAATTGGATTACTGCCTCCCATCCCTTGGCAGCCTCACTTCTCCATTTGAACCAATGGGGATATATTTTGGGAAGAGGATAAATGCTTCCCTCAAAACAAAACGCATTGTAATGATGCATACCTTCAAGATACACAATAAATATGAGTGGATTTGTGGTTGGCCCGTGTGATAAAGGGAGGAACGTAGCAATAATCAGGCTTGAAATGTGAACAACTGGCCTTTGAAAAGCATTGGCAAGAAGATCCCCATGTCGAGGGAAATTGATCCAATACTGTGTTGATCGGGTTAGCGCGCGGAAGTAGTTGAGATTGGCCCTTAATTTTTCAAAAGGGATTGAATCGGATATGGTCGAAAGGTATGTTTCATTCTTGTAGACATCCTGTTTGGTCATCTCTGTAACCATATCTTTCCGAATATCTGGCCATGATTCTTTATCTAGCGCCATACTTACCGCAGCGGATCTGAAGCTGCAGTGCCCATCACCATCAACGTCATATATCTTTGAAATACTAGATCTTAACTTCTCGTGGACCAACAAATACGACGGATGGGCCAATCCTCATATTCGAAATAAGAAGATGATTAGTAGAGCAGGAGTAGACAAGAGGTCACACCAATGCTTACACGATGGAAAGTCGACCATTTTTTGACATCTTTGTCCGAATGGTCAGAACCATCATCACTGGTTTCTTTGTTTTCACTTTTTGCTTCATTGACTTGTTCCTTGTTTTCCGGTTTTTCCAAAGGTTGTTTCTCGGCTTTCTGATTGGTTCGTCGAACAATCCTTCCAGACCTCTGCCACATAGATAAACAGTTGAATAACATCGTTCAAGTTTGAATTTTATTGGATAACAAGCTTACCGTTACTATTTCTAGAGGATCGGACGGGAGATCTCCATTTTCCGATTCACTAAGTGATGCGACGCTTGTGCTTTCCGACGTTGTCTTTTTCATTCGTTTGGCTTTCGGCTGCTTCAAATCTTGACGTTAGCTCAAGTGAATCCAAAGTGAGACAATACAAAAAAAAACCAATCTTTGCAGACGATGTACTTGGGCGTTTGGTTCCTGGACCCTGATTCTGAGCAGCTTTCTTTCTTTCTGGCTTCTCAAGTGGTTTTTTCTTTGGTGGTCGACCAACTTTCTTCTTGGGGACTTGATACTCCCAAGCCGACGGATCTCGTTTGGTTGATTTCACTGATTCTCCTTTCGGCTTGTTCAGATCCCCTTTTGGACGACCTTTGTGTGGTTGTTTGATAGGGTCTTCGAGGGAGTCAGCGCGTGTGTTTGATCGAGTAGCCTAGTGAAATTCAGGATGTAGCTGGGCTTATCGTGTGTAGGTATCTTCTGAAACCGTGTGTAGAATTCACGTAGAAAGTCCTTTTCCTGATCTTCATCGGTGGGCAAAATAGCCTTAGCCATCTGAGATATCTCGATATCCTGTCAATAACCACATAAATTGTCGATTTCTAACCAACTTAAGAGGGAGTACCAACAGTGGTACAGGGAAACAGGTTACATACAAGGTTTGCAGGTAGCCGCCACTGATTGTGAAAATCCTCGACATCCAAATAAAGGCCATCGGCTTATAGCGTTCTCATTTTGTGGACACATGGGATTCCCATGTGAGCTTGATAAGAGCAGTCATTGCACTCTTTAGATTTGTCAGAGACTAGAAGACATTGAGCTGTTCTAAGCGCGTGGTGAGAGATCTTGCCACCCAAACGGCCGAGTACCTTTGGAAGGTTGTTGATATGAACTTGTTTTTGCGTGGCACATTCAATCATAAGCTCGTGTAGCTGATGTTTGACAGCATCGTGTATGTCGGAGACCGTAGTGTGCATTGATGAGTTTGCTCCTTTGAGGAAGCGCTTGACAGAGGCGTACAGACTTTCGAGTCTAGATGTGGTGACGTTCCCGAAATGATGTACATCGGCAATTAAATACTTGATGAATCGGTCGTTCAGTGGAAACCAGTTCTTGCTCAGATAAGTCATTATCTGGGGTGTGCAGGTTGATTGGAGCTTAGCATAGTTATGCTGATACTTCAAAGCCGAACTAGATGACAAGAGATGGTTCCATGCTTGGCGGAATTTCGTGTAGACTTCTTCACCGAGGATGGGATGGCAGTGGGTGTATAGGTTTTCGCTGATATGCCACTGGCACAGTAGGTTTCGGGTCTGAGGGAAAACCGTCTCAATTGCGTTCATTAACGCTTGCTCTTTGTCAGTAAGGATAACTGAAGGATTGTGTTGAATAGCCAATTTCAGCTGTTCCAATGCCCACCTGAAATCTTCATCCTTTTCCTTGGAACTAAAGCAAAAAGCGAATGTAAAGGATCAGTTACACGAGTTGATTCCTCCGATGTGCAACAGTGACATCTTGTGAAGATTAGTCTTGTAAGTGGCATCAATCTGAATGCAATAGGGATGCGCCTTTGCGAGTTCCAGAGATTCGGGAAGGGTAAAGAACAATGCAGATAAGTTATTGGAGCCGGTTTTCGAGTCGATTGAGGATTTGACTTGATAGTTGAACCCCTTCAATTTCAGGCATTCAATCATCACATCCATTGATGACTTCCCTCGTAGCTCCTTTTGACGTTCGTGGTAATTCAAGTTGTGAGTAGCTTTCAATGGCGCAAATAGTGGAGCCGTGCTAGTTTTAATGAGAGAATTTTTGACTTTGACGGGCATAACCCCAGCAGAGCGAATTTTTTTGATTTCTTCGACCTGCTCGGCTGTGAGTTTTCGGTGTATTGTATGCGCTGTTGGATGGTCTGAAGGTCCATGGTTGTGATCGGCGTGTTGAATCTTCAAGTCCCAGTTGCCGGTGATGGTATTATGCGTCAAGGCCAAGCAAAACGGGCAGCCTTCCTTACGGGTTTGGTTGGCATGATTTCTCTGTTGTTTGAGAGGATCTTTTTTAGGTTGTTTGTTGTCCTGAGCCGTGTCTGAATCCTCGAGATCGGAGTTGGGCTCTCTGTGAGGTCGATAGTAGCTGGATTTTATCACACTGGTAAACCACTCAAATCCCAAACTTTAACTGAGTAAGACCTTGCTGTGGCGATCACAAATCCATGTTGCAGGGCCCAGGTCTGGATGCTCTTGTAGCAATCGTCCCTCGAGAGAAACGTCTGTTCTGGTGGCGCCGGAATTGGAGGATAGTCCTTGGAATCCAAGGAATCAGCTTCAGCGTTCATTGAAGGGGTATCTTCAATCTTTGATGTAGATTCCATGGGTTTTCTGAAAAGTTGGGTCCAGGGAATCAATTTGCGTGGTGATGGAAGTAGAGACAAGTGTGATGGGAGGTTCTATTTTGACCGGGTTGTTCAGAATTTCAAGGTCAATTACAGAGGGTATCATCGGGTCAGGTATGGAAGGTATTGGGTCAATTACTGAAGGTATCAGCGTAGTTGGAGGATCCATTTTGTTTTTGTTGGAGGACAGAATCCTACTGAAGCACATTGCCGCCTGAGCGTTATAAGATCCCCGGGGGATCCCCGTGTGCCGGTCTCTCAGCCCCATATCCGTTGCATTATTTTTGGATTAATTAATCCAGAATTTTACCACGTATGAATGACAGTGTATATAACCTCAGATAAATCATAGGATGGTGGTAGAGACCCCCTCTTTGGGTTGATCAAGAGAAAAATCAGTAAAATCTAGTATTTCTTGAGCAGTGCGCGCACTGCGATTTAGACGTCTTGACAATGTCCTGTGCAGTGCACGAAGTAAGTACGTAATTATTACGACCAGAACTATTGTCTTAATAACATTAATTAATCAACATACACTTATTAATGTAATTAATGAATTGATTATAAGCATATTGTCACGCTGAAACATGCTTATAAATAATTGTACTTGATATTAGCAATCATACCATGTAACTGTAAAGATATGTACCCTAGACCTGCTGATAATAAATGAATGTACATCATGTGATTAAGTTCTAACAGTGATCACACTAGTTGATCATGATCACATCATTAAACATTAAAATGAAAAAGACTGATCCTCCTTGGATCAAAGATGAACTAGTACATCTTTATTCAAATCATTCTTTACACCCTCTGTGCACTGCAAGAAGCCTTTTCCCCGGGAAATAAGAATACAGTAGTTCTAAAAATGCTTGTGGTCCCATCGGGAAATATTCTGTCAACAAAAAAAATGCCCCTCACTACCTGTATGGCCGGTCGTACAGGCGCCAGAGACTGGTCCAAAAGCTATTTAGGCACTGGATTCAGGATGTAAATGGGCCAGCCCGACTTTGGGATTGGGCAGCATTTTGCCTGACATAGGCCCGGGCCCAGCCCTTCCACTAAGAGTCAGGGCAGGCTTGTGCCCCTCTTAGGCAATGGGCCAAGCCAGGCCTATGGCAGGAAAAATGCCACCCAGCCCAGCCAATTTACATCCTGACACTGGATTGAGGCCAGGGAGGCGGGGAGTGACCCACCTCAGCACCAGTGGCAATGGCTTCTGCCTCAAATCGACCCAAAGAGTTGGATGGGACAGGTCCCATCACTCTAGGACCAAAAACAAAGAAGTTGGACTTTTAGGCTAGGTCGTGGAGACCTGTATTGCCCATCACCATTTTTCTTATTTCTTTTATTTTTTTGGTTTGGAGCTGCCCCAGCTCAGACAAGCTTTATTGGAACTACTGTATATAAAGACTAAGGATCTTCTGTCCTTGTCCCCCAAGTCAGTACCCCATTTCAGAATCAGCAGAACTACTCTAGATTAGTTATACCTTTACAAGTTATACTTTACTCTACATAGCAAGGATAATTAGTGTTCTCTTATATACCTTTCTATAAGTATACACTCATCATTTATTGCACTGAATCTTACTAGTAGTGACCCTTAAGGTATTGAACAATTCTGAAGACAGTACCCCTATTGTTATCCCACTCTTATTCCTTGATCTGAAACTCAACCCACAGCAAGTCCCAGCTTACTACACCCAATATTGCCTGGTTTTAGAGGTAACAGGAAGAACCAAAGACTAGACTCTTGATTTCCCTCCCAATCACATTGGTTGAGAAGATTCTACTGTCCTGGAAAAGGCTAGAATATTGGCCATCTGATTCTTCTGTTTATATACAGGAATCCTTACTCTCTCCATGATTTTCCAAACTTAAATTCAATCAACACTCATAGTACAACTCAGCAGAAACACCAGTTTATTAACTTAGAGGCTGACATATTTGATCTCACTCTAAAAGAGCCCTTGGACATTTGTGTTGGTTTCTATTTTTCTTCATTCATTCAACTTGGTTCCACAACTCATCCACTGATCCACTCTTTTTGCCTCAGGTTTGTTCTCCAGCTTTCACTATCTTCTCACTGTGATTCTTACGTTTGTTTCATTTCTTATTAGTTTTGATTTCCTTGTTGTCTTGTCTTGTTGTTCTCTTGTCTCAGCACTGTACTAATATCACTTGTATTCTCAGTAATCATTCATTTAACTCAGTTCCTCAGTGTGTCTCAGGCTTGCTTTCCTTGTTGTCTTGTCTTGCCTTGATCAGCACTAATCTCAATTGCCTAAAAGATTTGATTTCATTGTTGTCTCATCTTTCTGCGCTCTTGTCTTAGCACTGATCTCACTTGTCTAAAAATCCCTATTCCTGGTTTTGTCTCCCTTCACTCTCTTGATCATTTTTTACTCACTGATTTCTTTATTTCTTAATTTCTTCTATCTGAGAGTGTGTATGGTGGAGTCTGGACTGTTTTGCTTTGTTTGTATTCTCAAGTTTTCTTCTTTTTAGCTAATCACCATCCTCTAGGCATTTCAAATGTCTTTGTTCCATTTCTTCTCCTTGTTTCTTGTTGATTGTTTGTCTAATGATAATTCCCTAATTTCTTCTGAAACTGTGACTAATTCTATTGATGAGGTTTCTAGCTCAGGCATGACAATAACTGGGATAAATAAAGGCAGTGGGTACTGAGGATTTATATCAATTAGTTTATCTTCCGACTGCTCTTTGGATTAAATGGTATGAAAAGAGTCCAAGCTTAAAATGATGTTTGGATTGTCTTCCTGCTCAGACTCTAGGGAAGGACCAACTGGTTGCAGGTTTGGATGATTGGGTTTATCCACAGTGAATATAGGGTACAGAAAAACAGAGGGAGAATTCAATGGGAACTCCTATTGCTCTTAGCTTGTGTATGCTGGGCTGATAACTAGAGGAAAACCAGACACGCACAGATGAGCAAGGGGGAAATTTTGGGAGTACAACAAATAGGTTTAGGTCGGGGAGGATCTTATTCTCCTAATGGTTTGGAGGAAATTGAGGAGAAGAGAGTGAGCAAATAAACACATGAAAAAATAGCTGAATCAGTGCAACCTGAGCTAGTTAAAAAAAGTTTCAAAACCTCAGCTCCACCTCACCCAGCCCATCAGAACCTCCAAAACTACTTGAGATGTGCTGTAGCTTCACAATTGGCTTTCTACAAAGACACTTTAGCCTCTTGGATTAAGTTTTAAAGGTAATCTTCAGATATTGTTCTGAATTCTGGATTCTTCCTTCAGCTCATAATATGATCACCTACACCAGTCCATTTGATATCCAATCCAGTATCATCTCCACTCGCAAGTGATATTGGCTTGCGGAGGGTTGTTATGCCTTTCCGCCAGAGAGAAGATGCCTACTATGATAGTGTAGTTGGGTGGTACAGGACCCAGGAAACCCCCTACAGATGTCAGTAACAAAAATGTATGAATATTTTAGAAAAAATTCAAAATGGTACTCACCAAAACTGTATGAATTGTCATTTTTGACCAAAATGGTACTCACCTGAAATGTATGGATTTTTTGAGAGAAAACCAGAGTTAGTAACCAAAAATGTATGAGAGTCAAAGGTCCCTAAGGTTTTCTGACTGCAACCCCCCCTTGGTAGCATTGGCTTTCTCCATCTTTTTTTGTATTTATGTGAAATCTGCTTGCAGCCTCCAGCCTGCCACCCAGTTGAGATTTTGAACCATGATGTGATGTTGCAGTGTCAAATTACTAGATATAAGGGGATAAGGTGAAAACCCAGACTGGCTACTGGTGTAATCAAAGGTAATGATGATGGGGATTTCTACTTCTAAACTAATAAAAGTGACCAAGGCTAATCAATGCTCCTGAATGATTCTAGATGACAAGGTGAGGAACAAATGAGGAGGGAAAACAAGGCTGCTTATATAGGGAAATCCATAAGAAATGGGCAGATGCCAACATGTGGGTGATATATGTATGAAACCAAGCAGAATGAAACAAGGCTGACAATTGTTGGTCAAGTTGTGGGTATGGAAAGTCATGGAACAAACTGGTAAGAGTGAAAATTCTCATAAGGTGGCTGGATTGTGGGTGTGAGAGTAGGGGAAGAGTTACATGACTTGTACTGTGTTTTATGAGTTGTTTCATGTGGGTATGAGCTTATAGAGAGAGAGGTGGAATATGTACAGGTTAAAATCTTCATCCAGGGGGAATTGGTTTGACTTGGGGGTGAGGTAGTTTGAGGATTGGCCTGTGAAACATCTGTGACTTCAGTATTCTTGAGCTTTGAGTGGGATCTGGGCCTGTCATCCATGTGATATCCTTGTGATTGCTTCTGTCTTGTAACTTGCTTCCTTCAGGTTTGGCTTACCACAACGGATAGGCCGGGGATGAAGGGGGAAAGCGGGGTTGAGGGTTTCATGAGTTTTTGGCTGTCCATATAGCTACAATGGCTGGGTGCCAGCCTAGCTTGAGTTGCTGTGAGGAAAAGTTTGGGAGCTATATATTGGGTATAGCTCCGGCGATGGAAATGCTCTTAAGGGAAAAATCTCTATCACACCAGGGAGGAGTCTTTTAGAGATTCACTACAAGCATAAAAGAGAAACATGCTAATACTGAGATTCAAACAATAAACCATCAGGGGGAGCTTTCTTACTCATCTAGTATACCGCACAATAAAGACAACAAGTTACACAGGTGTCTTGACCAATTTTGTGGGCAGACGTTCTTTTCCTGTGGGCTGGGTTTGTGAAATCTACAAATGTGTCATGTTTGTCGACGAAGTTTCGAGAGCACCTGTACCTATCTGTACCCACAAGTGGGTTACTTGATCGTATTCTACTGGACAAACTCCAAACATGTCGCAACAGATTCGTCGAGCTGAGCTTCCTGGCTGCGTGTGAGGACAACATACTAGGCATTGCAATTGCTATAAATAGAGTGATACGTCCAAGTCAACCTGCGCCCATCAGCATTCGATCCTCCCCTTCCCAGTCGTCTAAATTCTAGTAGCTACCCATTCACCGTTTACCATGTATCGCCTTACTCTAGCTGCAATAGCCCTCGTAAATCTCTTGGCCGGATTCACCAAAGCGAGCTGGGTCATTCAAGACACTGACATTTTTGGGAGAGACCCCATCTATGACCCTTTTGGAATGCATTTTCACCATTTGAATCCACCCCGAAAAGTTGCGGATCTTACGCCCGATTCAATCAAACGACCTGCCGCAGGACAACGGCGACTACTTTGCATTGACTATGACGTAAGTAAATTGCAGCGCAGGATCCTTGCATAAGCCAACAATGCAAACGGTCACTGACGTCACAACAATTCGTAATTCGCATCACAAAGGGGGTTCTTGTCCCTGCAACTGGAGCCACTCAAGCGGAGCATATAGCAGCCCGAGACTTCCTAGAAAGCTTGGCCGCGAATCCGGATAACGAGGTCTGGATAGTCACTGCACGGAGTATGACCAGCCTAGAAGAGTGCCTAGGCGATGGCGGGATACCGGACAGGGTGAACATCGCGGCAGAGTACGGCACATGGCTGCGCACACACGGGGGCACCGTGAGGAACGTACCATCTTTGGAGGAAGAGATCGGACACATTAAAGATGAATTAAGATTACAGTACAGAGATAACGTAAACTTTTTCTCAAGAAAACACAGTGCGGCATTTATCCAACAACACGAAGCAACTCGTGAGTCGTCCCTGTCTACACTTGACCATTGAGGTATCTACTTAAGTTTGAGTTTCTTAACAGGCAACAAAATTGTCGCATCCGCGCGGTGGATCATTAACGATAAACGGTTGAATGATTGTTTAGTTGTGAATATTGAGGGCAGCAAAGTGGAAATCATGCATCGGAATGCAGATAAAGGAAATTTCGTTTGGAGATTACTGCAATCCGGAAGGTTTGCTAGGGGAATGGCGATCGGTGGCTCAGACGCTGATGAAGGAATGTTCAGAGCAATGAATGAAATGAACGACGCCAACTTTCACTCGGTGATTGTCAGTCAACCAATCTATCAGCTAACCCACGCGAAAGCTCGACTAAACAATCATCACCGCGTTCACGAAAGGCTCAATCGGGTCTATTGCTCTGCATGAGTATAACCATAACCGCTAAGCACAAAACGGGTGGCACAGTTATTGGCCCAGTGAAAACCTCGATGGTGCACGAATCGCAAGGCAGCCTCCTCCCCAAGAAAAAAAATGCACAGATGTTCAGCATTTCGTTGTAGATAGTTCTTTCACTTTACAAAAACCTCAGATTGTAAATACGTTGTCAAAGTTTGGCATCGTCAATCCCTGGCATATTGGTTGACCGCCTAGTGAGCCTCATCAGCACCTTTGAAACCTACAATGCCCAAAAATTTGCACATGTTTTCGAGTACACCCTGATCAGTTTAATCATGTGGCTTCTTGTTGAGGTTTGACAGTTTATGGGCCACTTCTCTACATCTCTAAAGCGTATTCATATGAATCCACACTGCCTCATTCTATGTGTGCAATAATCCCTCGCATCATCGAGGGGAACATGTTCCCAAACCGTGTAAGGCTGCCTGAGTCCAGCTACGTTTCCTTCCAGCATACTCTCCAGTACTCAATCCGATTCCAATCAAGCTACTTTTTGCAGCAATCAAACAGGATATCTGATCCTCCCAGATATTGCATCACACCAAAAACCCCAACTGGGACGTCCGACGAGTGACTGTTGAGGTAATCACCACCAAGCTCTGCTACCAGCTGAATAAGCTCTTGACCAATTTTGTGGGCAGACGTTCTTTTCCTGTGGGCTGGGTTTGTGAAATCTACAAATGTGTCATGTTTGTCGACGAAGTTTCGAGAGCACCTGTACCTATCTGTACCCACAAGTGGGTTACTTGATCGTATTCTACTGGACAAACTCCAAACATGTTGCAGCAGATTCGTCGAGCTGAGCTTCGTGGTTGCGTGAGTGAGGACTACATACTAGGCATCGCAATTGCTATAAATAGAGTGATACGTCCGAGTCAACCTGCGCCCATCAGCATTCGATCCTCCCCTTCCCAGTCGTCTAATTTCTAGTAGCTACCCATTCACCGTTTACCATGTATCGCCTTACTCTAGCTGCAATAGCCCTCGTAAATCTCTTGGCCGGATTCACCAAAGCGAGCTGGGTCATTGTAGACACTGACATTTTTGGGAGAGACCCCATCTATAACCCTTTTGCAAAGCTTTATTACCCTTTGAATCCACCCCGAACAGTTGCGGATCTTACGCCCGATTCAATCAAACGACCTGCCGCAGGACAACGGCGACTACTTTGCATTGACTATGACGTAAGTAAATTGCAGCGCAGGATCCTTGCATAAGCCAACAATGCAAACGGTCACTGACGTCACAACAATCGTAATTCGCATACAAAGGGGGTTCTTGTCCCTGCAACTGGAGCCACTCAAGCGGAGCATATAGCAGCCCGAGACTTCCTAGAAAGCTTGGCCGCGAATCCGGATAACGAGGTCTGGATAGTCACTGCACGGAGTATGACCAGCCTAGAAGAGTGCCTAGGCGATGGCGGGATACCGGACAGGGTGAACATCGCGGCAGAGTACGGCACATGGCTGCGCACACACGGGGGCACCGTGAGGAACGTACCATCTTTGGAGGAAGAGATCGGATACATTAAAGATGAATTAAGATTACAGTACGGAGATGACATAAACTTTTTCTCAGGAAAAAACAGTGCGGCATTTATCCAAGAAGACGAAGAAACTCGTGAGTCGTCCCTGTCTATACTTGACCATTGAGGTATCCACTTAAGTTTGAATTTCTTAACAGGCAACCAAATTGTCGCATTCGCGGAATCAATCATTAGACGTGAACAGTTGAATGATTGTTTAGTTGTGAATATTGAGGGCAGCAAAGTGGAAATCATGCATCGGAATGCAGATAAAGCAAACTTCGTTTGGAGATTACTGCAAACCGGAAGGTTTGCTAGGGGAATGGCGATCGGTGGCTCAGACGCTGATGAAGGAATGTTCAGAGCAATGAATGAAATGAACGACGCCAACTTTCACTCGGTGATTGTCAGTCAACCAATCTATCAGCTAACCCACGCGAAAGCTCGACTAAACAATCATCACCGCGTTCACGAAAGGCTCAATCGGGTCTATTGCTCTGCATGAGTATAACCATAACCGCTAAGCACAAAAACGGGTGGCACAGTTATTGGCCCAGTAAAATTCTCAAAGGCGCACGTATCGCAAGGCAGCCTCCTCCCCAAGAAAAAAAATGCACAGATGTTCAGCATTTTGTTGTAGATGGTTCTTTCAAACCCAAGATTGTAAATACGTTGTCAAAGTTTGGCATCGTCAATCCCTGGCATATTGGTTGACCGCCTAGTGAGCCTCATCAGCACCTTTGAAACCTACAATGCCCAAAAATTTGCACATGTTTTCGAGTACACCCTGATCAGTTTAATCATGTGGCTTCTTGTTGAGGTTTGACAGTTTATGGGCCACTTCTCTACATCTCTAAAGCGTATTCATATGAATCCACACTGCCTCATTCTATGTGTGCAATAATCCCTCGCATCATCGAGGGGAACGTGTTCCCAAACCGTGTAAGGCTGCCTGAGTCCAGCTACGTTTCCTTCCAGCATACTCTCCAGTACTCAATCCGATTCCAATCAAATTACTTTTTGCAGCAATCAAACAGGATATCTGATCCTCCCAGATATTGCATCACACCAAAAACCCCAACTGGGACGTCCGACGAGTGACTGTTGAGGTAATCACCACCAAGCTCTGCTGCAAGCTGAATAAGCAATGTGGGTACTTTGTGCCCTCAAACTGAAGGGACTGAGTCTTTTTGGATGTTCAAACTCTTTGTCATGACTTAAATTGGGGTAAATGAACATGCAGACTATTTAATTTGAGAACATTGGATAACAAACCGTTTGGAAAAGATGATCAGAAAAGGTAATAAAGACTAGGTGTTAGACTTGCACTACTGATTATGGTATATCAATGACAAAAATACTGATTAAGTAATGTTCTTTTACAAAATTCTTACAAAATGAATTTGATTAATAAAGATCTTGATGTATCAATGTAATTTTCTTCAGGAAACATCACTTGATTGATCAAGTGGATCTTTTAAGTTTCTATGGGGCATTTTTGTTTACAACAAACAGGGTGGTGCCTATTTTGCCTTCTCCTGGTGCTTTTACAAAAGTGTGTTTTAGCTTGGTATTGATGCAAGTATTGTGGACCAGGTTTTAATGTGAGTGTTTGTGGGCTCACTCTGCAAAGAAATTAAATATGCACCAAGTAGAGGAAATCTTGAGAGTGAGAACAGTTGTAAGGAATGGGGTTTTTATAAGATGATTTTGCAAAATTTTGTGCAAATTTAGAAGACAAATTGTAGATTACACGTTCCGTCAATTATGGTTGGATGTATGTAGAGGTCAGGATGAGAGGCAGCATTTACAATGGTAATCGAGCAGGAGGCCTTTCCCGTTATTTCTAGATATCTCAGACGTAGGAGTGACAGGATAATTGTCAAAAGAACGCTGAAAAATTGTCTGATAGGCAGAGTCCTTGGACCCATTTGTTTTTCCGAGGAGGGCGGGTGAGGGAACAGTTTTCAACGCCCGGCATCACGCAAAATGAGCGGGGATGATTGCGAAGCTGGTTGTCTGCGCCGGGGTTGTTGCCGGGCAAGGTGGTCATTTCCGGGTCCCCCGGTGGATGAGAGCATTCCACGGGGTGCTGGGTGTGTTCGAGAAATCGGTAGAACATTCGGATAAACGGGGACTGCGACTATAAAGCTCTTGTTGACCACAGCCAAAAACCAAAAACCAAAAACCATAAAACCAAATCGAACCAACCACAACAATGCCATCATCCTTCTATCCTCAACAGCAATCCCACTCACCCTTCTTCGACCTCTTCCATCAACCACACTCGCCCTTCCACTCAACACCTGATTCTTATCATCCTCGCCCTTACCCTCATCGCCAGTCTCCTGGGATGTTCCTTCCCCAGGACTTGGCCTACCAGGACTATCATCGACCAAGCACTAACATCCATCCACTACATGAAAGTCGCCAGAGGAAGCTTGATCGAGACCCCCTCGAAGACTACCCTCAACACTTGGGCTACGGCTGCCACGATTCCCACCATCCCCTCCATCAATTACGTCGACAGAAGCTCGATCGGGACGCCCTCGAAAATCGATCAAATTACACTCATCCATCTCAAAGAGCCTCATTTCACCAGAACTGCTCGGACTTTGAGGTAAGCCGTCCATTTCGATCGGCAGATCAAACAAAAAAAAAGATGTATTGAGTTCAATAATTTGCTGAACAGGATTCAATCCGCGCCGAAAGAGCCCGTAGGCTGGCGGAAGCCAAGAAGAGACAACTTGGACAAGCGAGCACGGAAGAGATGAAGGTCCAAGTCACCCTCCCAGACGGAAGACAGTGTGTTGTACCGAGATCATGGGCGAAGAAGATGCAATCGAAATATCCTGGGATATTGACCAATTCGATGATTAGGCCACATCGTGACCCATCCCCATCACCGATGCAGCTAGATCAACCTTTGGCCACCGGTGACTCAGATCATGAGAGCGATCTTTATGTGCTCGATCCCAGCCAAGATCCAACAGTACCTGTCCTCGCCAGTTCTTCCCCGCCACTGCAAAGCGGTCGACGGAGGTCACCCAGTCCCGAACCTCCTAAACACTCACCTGAAGAAATGGATGCTGCTGCGCGTCTGATTCAGCAACAGTTCCGGACCCATCAGTCCTTGAAACATCTGGCTGAACTCGAGGCGACATTCGACAGGCTCAAGAGCGAGTTCACCTACCCATCTCTCCTCGATCTCAAGTTCGTCGACTCGCCCGAACTGTCCAATAACGCGACGGCTTCATCCACCAAGTTGACGTTCAACCATCCTGTCAATCGTGCTGTACAGGCCTTTGAAGAGGGTCTCACCCAGCTCCAGATCAAGGCCGACGCGATCTTCTCTCGCGGTAATCCGAAAATCAAAAACTGGAGGAAACAGCTTATCAGAGCCATCGAGGCCCAGCTCGAGCAACTCGACCGATTTAAGACTGAGGCCTGGATCGCTCAACATCATGCGCATCTCGAAAACTTGGCCAGGACTCAAAAAACGGAGGAATGTAAGGAAGTTGAAATGAACGACGAGATTATGAACACTGATGTCGAGAGTGTATCCTCTGATCGTCTCAGTTGAGTAGTAGGCCCCATTTCGCACCTTCCGACATCTAGCTGACGATAGAAAGCACTAATGCTCCTTCCTTCTCTGACATTTTTTCCCTTACAGATGCAGACTCTACGGCCATGGCGATCCGTCTATCATCGGGTGGCGAGGAAGTCCCGTCTGCCAGCCATCCAGACGAAGACCTGATAATCCGGGTCCCAGACTCCACCCAAACTCTCGAAACGCTCGTGATTCCTACCAGCTCTTCTATCCCTGACCATGATCGACCTTCGACTCGGCCCGATCACCGTCCCAAAGCCTTGTCGCGTATCGTTGCCCCGTTGGTCACTAACGAGGGCGACTTGATCTGCCACGCTCCTGCCGCCTCTCTCTCCTCTGATGATATCATTGTATCTCCCGTTTGAACCCCCCCAGTCTGTATTCGCATCCCTCTTCTAATATCTAGCTTTTTTTTGTAAGCTTATCATTCCACCTTTGCACTTATCTTGACTTATCCATATTTAGATGTAAAATCTTGTTTTATTTAGACACGTAAAACATGGGGTTTATTTTTCTGGTTCTACTGGGGTGTGCTTTGTTTTGATAATGAGATAAGATCACAAAAGATGCAAATGTCACATTTTCATGTTAATTTCACCTGAAATGAATGAAAAATCTGAAAATCTGTCGTAATGGAGGTGAAAACAGATTTATGACCAGGCTTTGAAGTTTGAACCTCTTTCTTTTAAACAAGCTCATTGGGTTGGAACTTGGACGCAAACTTATACAATGTCTCAAAAGAGGAGGTGTACAGAACGTGCTGACTCCCAAGGAACTCATGCACTGGTAACAAAGCATCATTTTTGGTCTGAAAGGTGTAGCCTAATTCCGTATACATAGTTATCCTATTGTAATACCGGGCCTTCCCTCTGTCTGACAAGATAAACTTGTCCTAGTCTACTCACAAGATTGTTTTGATCTCTTGTCTTCTCCCCTTTTGATTTCCCATGTTTTGTTCCTCTTTTTTTTTTTGAAAAAAAAAAATCTGTGTAGAACTTTGTTTCAGAATTTTGTTTTGTTTTCTTGCAATTCTGTAGTAGGGTGGGGGTGGGGCTGATGATGGGAATTGTTGCATGCAACCGCTGAGAAAAACCAAACTTTCCACAGCGCATACATAGTGAGCTAAAGAGTGATCTTCATGGCAGACCTCAATGGCAAGAAAGAGAGGGAGGAAACACCTTATGCACCTATTGAAATGAGAGGAGTGAGAGCAAAGAAAAAGGGAAGATAAAATACAGCCAGATAAATAGTTGATTCAGCTACAATAAGGAAACCTAATATAGCAAGATCACCACATTTGTAGATTGACTTGCAATATCTTTCTGAAGTATGACTCTAAGCCCCTTCAGCTGCATTCACTCTTACATGAATCCCCTCTAAAGACACTTCTTAACACATGATTTCCAATGTGAATATCAGCCAAATAGGATAGCTCAGGTAGGCTAGTTTTAGTCTTTCCCAAGATTTTTACCAGGAAGTTTCGAATTGTGTGTGTGTACATACAGGAAGGTGTTAAACCTTGATCAGACCTGGCTGAATCTCAGCCTGATTTGGTCTCTACTTTAACCATCCTAATAGCCTGGATTATTAGCATTAAACATTTACACAGTAGAGCCAACATTTTCTAGAAATGAATCCTGATGACATCCTATCATGAGCACCCATAATGTCAAAAATGTAGGACTCGTCTTTGCCGTCTGCAGCCCTTACGGATCTTAATGTACTACATCTCAAAAAAAAGACTTTTTAGTATTTTGACTGCAACAAATAGACTCTGCCCTCCGGCTCTGCACGGGGGCTTTAGATCAACTGGAAGTCTTCCTAGCTTATATAGCTTCTTTCTCTCAAGCATCTAAAACAAGAAATCATAATAACCAAATGACAAGCACACAAAACAGTGCTTTATTAAATTTATGCTGAGAGGATAAGCCTGAACTGCAGAAATAATTTCACTCTTCTCCTCGTGTAGAGATGCCCAAAGATATGATGCAAACATTCAATAGACGATTACATTCAATAGACGATTGAAACTTGTTCAAGATGGAAACAAAAAAAAAAAGAGTGGATAGTCTGGCAATAGGATGATGATGTTGATTTCTTTTCCTCCCGTTTTTCAAATCGATTTGTTTACAACTTTTATTCTAGCAGAGCTCATCATTGACAATCCTGCATGTTCTTAAAGAGTGAGGTTTAATCTGCATCACTGTCTTCATCTCCCGACACTTCCTTGTTTTCTCTTGCAACTCGTTCCATCAGTGCTGCCAATTCGAGGTCATCTGTCTCGGAGACTGCTTTGGGCTATAGAAGACGAACAACCGAATAAATACTTGGACGGGGAAGGACAAGAGGATCGGAAGATGACCACTGACCTTCATCTTTACCACCAGCTGACCGCCGTCTTTCTTAAGACTTTCGCCGATTCTTTCAATGGCAGTCTCGAGTAGCTCGATTGCGCCTTGTTTATCGGTGGCATTGCTGACCATTACATACAGAGGAGGAGCGACTAATCTGATCTTGATCGGCACCGATTGAGTTCCGATCGATTCTCCCAGTTTCAAGGCTGTTCGAATCGCATCGATTCCCGAGTATGCGAAACAGGTAGCTTCAATATCAGCTCGAACCTTGACGGGCTGTGGTGTCAATCGTCGAGCAATATTGCCAGTCAGATGTGTCATCACGTTCTCCGGTATGTTTAGTTCCCCAAATACCGACTCCGGTTCCCTAGATCTCATCAAAACCCAGATTCTTCGGCATCAGTTTTCACTGGTTAACCGGTTAGATCCGAAATCTGAGCTCACGTGATGCTCAGCTTGAAGGCATCGAATGCATGCCCATACTTTTCAAACAGTGGCCAGGCTACCATCTCGTTAATCGTCTCCATATCCAATTCAGTCTTCTCTGAAACATGTCGAATGACCGAAGATACGCTGACAGGGAGCACAACGATCGAAAAGAGGCAGAAAATTTACATCAAAATCCTGCGAGTCAAGAAGAGATAAAAAAAAAAAATCGGAATGTTCATGCACGTTTTTGATTTGTTATACCGTTCTTCGCATTTGACGACATCTTCAGCGGATACACGCCGTTTCGACAGATCGATATATCCTTTGAGGTTCGGAAGATTTAGCAAAGAATATCGATCGATCGGTTAGATGAATTACGATAGATAGCTTCGGAAACAATTCGGATCGAGCGAGGGGTCGAAATACCCTTTTCCTTGTCAACCCTCATCACCACTACCACCTCGTTCCTACCCACCCTAATTAACTTCTGAATGGACCTGATACGTCTACGGGATAGTTCGGACAGTAGAATCATTCCTTCGATGTTGTCATACTCGAGCTTCATCAACCGGAACCAAAGCAAAAGTATTAGTGGAATTATCTTTGGGGGAAAATTTCAGTACCAAATCTGGCTTGGTTCATGGTCACACACACCAATTTGACGTAAGCACCCATTTCTTGAATTTGTTTAACCTGAACCATCACCAGGTCGTCTGGTTCAGGAAATCTAGATGTATTGATTAGGAAAAACCCATGTCATTTCATTCAAAGATCAATTACTGTTTGACGGTCAAGAGGGTTGGCAAGAGGGTTGGGTGGTCGATGGGCTGGGCCTACCTGGGTCGATAGTAGCGCATGTCGTTTGGCTGGGTAGAAAGTCGATTCGGGTGAAATCGAAGTAGTCTTGACTAGTAAGTATGATTATCCGATCGTTGGTTTGTTGGGCGAAGTGATGGAAGTCCTTCGGCGCAGACTTCGGTCTTTAGGGCAAGGTGTCCAGCCAAGGGGAGGGGCTACCACGGGGGGGCTACCACTAGAAACATCACACACTGCCAATATGCTTGTATCGAAAGACATCGATCATCTTCTCAAACTCACTCATAAAAGAAAAATGGATGTGATTTGCTGTTTCTCACAATATAACCAAGCCTGTAAGAGTGGTGTACAACAGGATAAACACACAAAAGGGCCATGTTTTTATATATCAAGTTAGTAAGAAATCCTCCAAAGCAGATCCTGGAAATTGGATTGAGCATAATTCATTAAGCCAACAAGGAAAAATGTTGAGTTTGAAACCAGATCATCTTTGAGGGATCTAAAAACAGTTATTATGGGTCTTGCTAGCTGACAAGGATAGTATGAAAAATACCTTCAAATCTTGTAACATAATCTTCCATCCAAAACTATCTATCTATCACCATGGATGCTGGTGTGTCCCTTGCGCCATTTTCCATGGTGTAAAGTGTAAATTTCCTTCAATCTTTTCTTGGTATGAAAGAATATGAGTGCAATGAGAGCAGGTCATGAATTTCAATCAATATTTATCAAACACTATACCTGTTTTTTTATTTTTTTGGTGTCTCTCTCCTGTTAAAAAAGTATTATCATGTTTGTTATTCACAGTGAAATTAGAGATCAACATCAATTTTCAATGTGTAGATAGAGATACATCTAAGATTTGTGTAATCATACCATCATCATCATCAGTTTGAAAAAAAAAAACAATCATGAGTCCTTTCAATAAAATTTCATACAAACAAACAAAATATATAGAAAGAGAGACAGACAGAGAGACAGAGGAGGAAACAAAAAAGAGGGAAAAAGATACACTAACATAGAAAATTCATAGTAGTCAGATTCAACAAGAGAGAATTTTTTGTGATTTGAGGTAGATTTTCTGTGAATAGAAAGGGAAAAAAATGGGAGAGAGAGAGAGAGAGAGAGGAGGAGCAAGCAGCGGGAAAGGTGAATGTCTGCTAGAGGAAGGTGGTTGGTTTGGGGATGGCAGGACAAGGGAAGCACTGGGTCGTTTCATGAATGAGTGGCCAAGGATAGATCGAGCAAAGTAAAACCAAAGACATCTTGAGGAACCTCATGTTTATCAAGCGGTAGAATGGAAGCCTGACAGGGAAAGAAAACAGGTGACTTGGGTGAATAAGGGTCAAACAAAGACTAGTAGAGGGGGAGGAAAGGCTTACTGATAATCTCATCATACAAGAGTTGCTTGAGTTCTTCCTTACTGATCTCGTCCTTTTGACGATCGAAAGCGAAGAAGTCTTCGTCAAGGGGGGGTGCGACGGGTTCGTCTTCGGGGTCATGGTAAGCCTCGAGGTAAGGATGTTGGAGGGCCTGTTCGACGGTGAGACGTTTCTTGGGGTCGAAGGTGAGGGTCTGGGTCAAGAAGTCGATGGCGAGGGCCGAGGCGTTAGGATACATGACATTGAACGGACGTTTCTTGCGGAACGGTAAGGCCCGGATGTAGTCCCGCGACCGCCGCGAGTTGATCGCATAAAACTCGTCCAATGAGGGCGTCCCAAGTACATCTAGTATCAGCGTCAGTTGGTGGTGGTAATCCCGCCCCGGAAATAACGGCCGTCCCGATAGCATCTCCGCCAAGATACAGCCCACCGACCAGACGTCAATCGCCTTGGTGTACTGTTTGAAACTGCGGTACTCAAAATTCAAGTCAGTTGAGCTTTCATTAGTCATATTCGGGGGGAAAGTCTGCAGGGGACCTACGTCAACATGATCTCGGGGGCTCTGTACCACCTGGTAGCCACATATTCAGTCATGAAACCGGTTTCCTGCTCGGCGGTACGGACCGAGCGAGCCAGACCGAAGTCGCATACTTTCAGATCACAGTTGGCGTTCAAGAGAAGGTTAGAGGGCTTGAGGTCTCGGTGGATCACATCCGCAGAGTGAAGCGCTTTCAAGGCCCTTAAAGTCTGGTAGATGAAATATTGACAATGGTCGTCCGATAAGTCTTGCGTTCTAATCACTCGGTGCATGTCCGTTTCCATCAATTCCTGTGCAAATTGTGCAGGCAGGGTAAGTGTTCTGTACAGTCGAATTTGGGTATTCTCGAATCGACGACTTACCTGGATCAAGTAAACCTCTTTGAAAGACTCAATGTTGGGGGGAAGGATGATGTCGACAATAGAAATAATCTGTGTATACGGCAATGCATACAATCAGCATGGTGAACGCGGCAAATGAAGCCAAGAACGGGATGACCTACGTTTTCAGATACATTTTGTTCTTGAAAGTATCTGAGCAATTTCAATTCCCTCAAAGTTCTCAGACAGAACATTGAGTGATCGAACGGGGTGATCTATGATATTATGGTACATAGATTCGACTGAATGAGTAACATGTGGGAAGCTTGAAGACAAATAAGGTTAAGGGGCTCGGACAGAAGAATAATCTGCAGACCTTCTTGATCGCAACTTTTTGTCCAGTCGGACGGTGGATGGCAGAGCACACCACACCATAGGCACCCTCGCCGATGACGTCCATGACGTTATATCTGCCACGAAAAACACGATCAGCAAACAGGGTTCTTTTGAGGGAATGTGCTGAAGTGTGAGAGCGTACTTTGAGCCGACATTAAACCTGACTCTCCTAGGCTCGGCAGCTGGACGAGTGCTGGAAGGTTTTTGGCCAGCAGCGTTAGTGGTCGAGGCAGCGGTGGTGGTGGTGGTGGCAGTGGGATTAGGGATAGTGGAGGCGACGGATGGACTGGAAGCGATGGTGTTCATGGTGGTGGAGATGGTGGAAGAGAACCGCCGGTGGCAGAGCTGGGCGTCTAAAGGGACAGCCAGGAAACGAGGCGTGCAGGGTCGCCACAGCCTGTTGGCCTCAAGGCTCAAGCCCCCTGCCGGATGTGGATACAGCCACGCACTTCCATGGCGTCCAGTCTCAAAGGATTACATTCTTGCTTTTATGTGGAGTATCGAAGAGAAACTGAAAGGGAACGACGCCCTTCTAGAATCTAAACTGCTGCGCTGCGCTTCCTTTCTCTCTTCTGTGGCACCACATGTGCTCGACGAAGAATATTTCGTCGCCTTGACTCGCCCGGACCCCCACCCAAAGTCTTGGTGTGTGATGGTGTCAGCTTGACCAACGATGCTATGCCGACGGCTACAGGGCTGACACTCTGGCGGCTTGCCAGCTGACGATGGCGCTGTCCAGGTGGCCACGGTTGGCTTGCCGACGGTAGCCGTTCTTGCCACTTGGCTTGTTGGTGCAAGCCAAGTACCAGGCCTGGTGCGCAACAGCCAACGTGGCCGCCGGGTTATCGCAACCAGATAACCACGGCTTGCCAGTGATTATCTGCTTGCTTGCCGCTGAAAATTCTCGTTGGCCCAACCCAACAGGCTGTCAACAGCAAACTCCGCTGGTTTGCTGTTGGCATCTACACCCCCAAATTTGGGGAGCCCGGGGATAATTCATGATCTTCCATCAAACTGAAAAAATACACATGCTCTAGGAGACAAAAAATCCCTGCAACCTTTGCATAGGGCCTGGATGGCCTAGCAAGAACAATCACCCACAGAAGCTTGGTGTCACACCTGAGACAAGATATCCGCCGCATCAACTATGGGGGTTCACATTGTTATGGCCTGGGGGAGTACAGATGCCCGCTACAATAGTGTAGTCGCGGGGTGGTACCTTTTCTTCCTCCCCTGGGGCTTGATATGTCATGAGCCCAGTGTTGCCACTGTTGTGTATTCAATTCCCATTGCCTACATCTTGCTCAATGTCACACCTCCCAGCTTGTAACATCTCACATATCACATCATCACTGGAAAGCTACCCCTAGTCTTGCATGTAAGCATATTATTGATTATTGATTTAGGAGTGTGGTTGCCTTAAAATAGTTCCACGGATCATGGGTGCCTTAAATCCCATCATGTAAAGCCATAGTATTGTCTTTGAAACCATAGTGTTAGTTAAAGTAGCCAGTATGTGTGAAAGTTGACAGTTAACAAGTCTGATGGTGTCAGCCAGCAAGTAAACTCAATGTACATTCATTAAGCTTACATTTCATTTACTACACAGACTGCATCACTTACCTCTTGTTGAACTCTTTTTATTTATTCTTTCTCAGTATTATCATATTTTTATGCTTATAGTAGAGTTAGTCATTATTCTCTAGTTATAAGCCACACTCCTTATATTTTCTATGTTCCTCAGAAATCCAAGAAGAGACAACATTTTATCTTAATAATCCCTCTTCACCTTAAAAGCACATCACCTTATCACTACTTTAAGGTGGCCAGTGCTCAGTACATCCCCTTATCACTTCTCAGGAAAAAGGCCTTGTATTTATCACATCATCAACCTCCCTGTTAGAAGACCTCAAGCACTAGTTCCACCGCTTGAACTTCCTCGAAGGCTGACAGTCGGGGAGTAACACTAGTAGATTGCATGTAGTTTCTCACCAGTCCATTTGGTGTCCAATCCAATATCACCTCCGTTGTCAGTGACATTGACTTGTGGGGGAGTGTTATGGCCTGGTGTTATACCTGCTTGGGGGAATGCAGATGCCCGCTACAATAGTGTAGTTGAGTGGTATCTTTTCTTCCTCCCCCGGGTCTTTATACACATTGGGTTTTGTTGTTGCTGATGCTGATCCAAAGCCTTATTTACTGATGGAAAATTTGGGTGGGGATTTGACTAAATTATATGTCTGCAGTCTGCTGATCATAGTTGATTTTTCAACTGACCAAAGCCCCATTTGAACCCCTAACTTCAGTGGGAGGAGGGAGAGAGACCCCTGGGGGGCCTCTGTCCCAAAGGGACTTATGCCTACACCTCCATCACTGTTGAAGGCTAATAAGCCATCCAATTTGTAATGCTCCACTTTCCTCACCTGCGAAAATCACATCAATTCCTTCCTGCACAGAATTCCTTCATCCTGAATGACACATGATTTGTTTTTGACTTCAACTGGCTTAGGTTTTGAGGAAATGAAGGCTTGTTTTTTCAGTCAGTGTTATCTTCAAATTTACCATAAAAGAAACCTGTACCAACATACAATGTGTATACTTGTGGTAGAACAAGAAACAATGATAGGATAACAGCAAGAAGCACAATAGAACAACAATTTCCACCTCTAATTTTGTAAATTACAATTCTAATACTGTGTGTAGTTTTCAACCCACCAAGGGTTCTATGGTCCTGTAGACTACCTGTGGAGTCAGTCATACAGTCTATATTCAAGGTCTCTTTGACATTACTGAGTTGGTCAGTCAAGACTTATTATTAGGGCCTTGGTTAAACGACTCCCAAGAATTGGAGTTGCGACCCCCGCGACCACCGCAATGTCACATTTGGGAGTCGCAGCTCCAATTTGATTTAGCATTTGGGAGTCGTCACACCAAAAAAGACAAAAAAATCATAACTCAAGTTTGACATGTGCAATTGCCCCAAGAATTTGACTGGGTAGTATTTGTGCCAGGAACTTCAAAGGTAATTCAGTGAAATTTTGAAACAATTTCATCTGTGAGTTATTTTTTTTTTTCAATCACAAAACCCACAACCTTAACTACCAAACCACCATAAATCTTGATTCAATGCCCCAAGCCTGCTTAAAACTTCACATTATTCATTATAATGTTATTTATTTGAAATCTTTGGATTTGTTTTTTTGTCAAAAAAAAATTACCAAACTGGATGAATAAAATCAATAAACAGTAAACCACATTCTTATTTGATTTCTGAAGAAGAAATTACAAACTTAAATTGAGGAAAGTCACTCAAAAGATTGACAAGAGCTTGATTCATGAAAAAAGAAAGACAAAAAAAAAAATGGAAAAAAAAAAAAATCTCCATGCAATTTGGTGAATTGAAACTCCCTAAAAACTTCAGGTTATTACAAGGCCGGCACTCAGAGGACTCATTTTTCAGCCCATTTGTTCTTTCCAAAAATGAGCTGTGATTTTATGTTGCAGCAGTTGCGGGAGTTGCAACTCCAAATGTTGGGAGTCGTTTAACCAACACCCTATTGTTATTATTATTGCAATTTATCAGAGTTATTATACAGGTTATTATCATGATAATGATGATAGGTTTACTATTTGGTTTTCCTTGTTTAGTTGTCTAAATCAGTAATATTATAAGCTTCTTTTTACTGAATGCTCCTGTTTTCATTACTCTAACAGTTTTTTTGTTTAATTTCAGTATAATCACAACAAATCACAACAGCTTATTGTGTTGTGCCCTCCTGTCATTGTTTTGTCCATCATTCAATTTTAATTGAACAGATGTAGTGTATGTAGAGGTCTTAATCATTTGAACAGTTTTATCCACATCAACAATCTATCCAACTGTCAAATCACCCAATACATTCTGTGTGTCACCTCATCATATATTATTCACATACACCAGGGAGATTCAAAGTTGAGCCAAGTGGACTTGCCTGCCAATTGGCAAGTCACTCTGCAAGACTCCTGTTGATCCATTTGTGATTTTTGTTAGAGGGTTACCGTGCAAGTTGACCTGCATGCATGAAGGCAAGTCAATCTGCCAGAAAAAAACTTGAAGAGCAACTTGCCATTGCCAGACGGGTCAACTTTTGAAACCCCCTAGCAAACAATCTGAACCCCTACCCAACCTTCTTCACTTTTTTCACACCTCATACCCCGACTGATATATGTCAAATTGTCATCATTTCCTCTTTATTATTAGTTTTTTCCCATGAAAATGGCAAACAACTCTTATCCCCTATTTCAACCAAAAATTCCAGTCGTGGCGGAGCCACACGCGTTTTACTAGTAATCTCATATCCATTTATTATATTTTGAATATGTATTAAGTTCATCCGATGAGGGAAGAAAGACAATCGGAAAGTGAGAACAAATTGAATTAGTCACAAAATGTTCAACAAGAAACCACATACATAGATGCCATCATTTGAACACTTGTGAAAGAGAAAGGAGTGATGTCACATATTGTTGATTAATAAATAGCGGAGAACAATAGGAAAGACTAATAGGAGACTTCCATCAAATTTTTTTGTGACAATCTGAAATTTTTAGCTATGCTGTGTCACTTCTGCACGCTTAAAAACGGCGCCAAACTCTAAATTTCAGTGCGAAATTTGAGCAAAATTTTACATTGGAAATCACACAGTCAGAATTTTTTTAAGGGGGATCGGATGCCAAAATCACTATTGTGAACCCCCCTAATAAGACAGATAAAAACAGACAGTTATATACATATCACATAATTGTTAAGGAAGATTGTTACACTAATATGTATTGTAGTATGGTGTCTCTTTGAGAAGACGAGAACGAAAAATCCATCACCACTCGACTATTTTTGAGTGAAATGTTTTTGGTCAAGATGTATGAATACTTTGAAAGTCGACCGAAACCAGGCGACTAGTAAATACGTAGACTTAGGGATTTTTGCTTTGGCCGTCACGTGAATAACATGCAGTTTGGAGCAAAGTTGAGGTTAAGGGCTGGGGAAGTGAAATTTGAATAAACAGCGATGGATGGAGCAATCAGCCTCTGTTTTCAATTTCGACCGGCACAGATTTCATAAGCTTGGAGAACGAGTTCAGATCGTAAAACTTACCTGCGACAGCAGGTTCATAGTGGCGGCATCGCAACACTGCCTAGTTAATAGTAACGCGCCCTGTAGTGGGGTGGAGGCACAGGTATACTTGCCATTTTCTACTGTTTTGGCCAGAACCCCTGCATGGAAATCGGATGTCAGCTGTTGTATTATCGTTGTACAAGTAAGCTAGCTTAACACAAGCCCTGCCGTTCGGAGGGCCGGTAGCCTAAGGCTGGCGGGGCGCCACTCGCGAAGCGAGCCTCTTAGGTTGCCGGCCCTCCGAACGGGTAGGCTGATATTAAGCTAGGGATTCCAGGGAGGACAGGAGAAGTCTGACCCCAGTACAAGGTGCCACCTGATAAGTTATTTGTTCCTCTTCGTCTGAGGCGCCGTGCGATACAATAACCAATCATGTTCCTGTGGTTGTTTTTAACTGGGTCGTTGCAAAGAAAGTTCGAGTGGGCAGTTTTACTCTGAATCAAGAACAGCGCAACGAGGAGGATCAAGCTGATGAATTGCATGGTTTGTTTCGGATTTGAACTGATGATTGAACGAATCGGTCCTTCAAGATTGTAAAGCGTGAGGATGATGAATTGATCCGGATGGTCTGATCAGAGACGACGTTCCGCCGAAGCCCTCTTTTGTATACTTGATAAGTGCATCAAGCAAGCAACGCTGAAAACGCTCCTTGCCACTTGGCGTGCAAGGTGTAACGATGTAGCCATAAGGTCCCTGGGGAAGAGCCGCCGTTCCCAATGCGGTGCTTTCTGGGGAGCCCAGGCAGCACCGTCGGGCATACACGGGCATACATCGAGCCTCAGCGATCCCTTTGATCCCCTCTTACCGAGCGCCTTGCATGGCCAACATGTAGTACACAGCCGCACAAGTTTGCCGCGCGGGATACGCAATGCGACCGCCCTGGGGACCCGGATCAGGACCGTCTCAAACACCGTGACGGTGTATGGTGATGCCAGGGCGGTTGCTCGGCGCGCGCTTGGCACACTTCAACGAAATTAACCCAAGTGCTTGGGGGATGGGTGGCAAGTCCCCATCACAGCCTCAGTGTGGGACTGCATCTCGTCAAGGTACAGGGTAGACTCCGCGTCCAACGCCGCCATAAGGAAATCGGCTTCTTCTTTGGTGAACGCAAGAGGTCACCCACGATCTTGTTAAAGCGCGGGATCCTGAACAACGTCGCGAGAGCCAATAGGAGCCATTGGGGACGTCTTGTCCTTCCATTTTGACGGGATTTGGACCTCCGGACGCGGCTTTTTGATAGTGATCACCTTGAGTTTGTTTAATCTGTCCTTGAGCCGGCTTGTACGCCGGGAGACAATGATCCGGCAAGTTGAGCTCTAGAGGATCTTAAAGTCCTAGTAAACATGTTGAAAAGGAGGTTTTTTGGCAAATCTTAGTACTAAGAGAAGAATTTGACATGTAGCTTGCTAGAGGCCGGACTGTCCATCTGATTCTCGACGATAATGTCTACGGAGCTCTCTTCAGACGTCTGAGACACTATAAAAAGATGTAGTGAGAGTTAGGGCATAATGTTAAATACTACATATTACGATTAGAGAAGAGGTTGTTTAAGGAAGAATATGTTCTTCTGGCGCGGTTCCTTTTCTTAATCTTGTACAGCCTAAAAATATTCTTGTCTTGATTTCCTCTCTCAAGTCTATTTGGGAGCAGGAGGGTAGTCATGTGCTCTGGGTCGTCTATTTCAATACGCCTAAGAGCTAGTTTCCCTCTTTGGGACTGAGAAGTTCATAGGCGAAGAGGGTTTGGAGGTAGAAATCCATTTGTTGTGGAGTTATCTGAGGTACTTGAGATAGTAGGTGATGCTTTGTTAATTTGGCCTTTGGTATTGCACACTATGAATGTTATGATTTCTATGTACAACTTGTTAGATTGTGATGATTGGGTTTTCTGGTACTTAATGATGATGATAAGTTCTGTAAGTATGCACATCTAATTAAAGTCTTGTGTGATCCACTTCTTTATGTTTGATGATAGCAGGTAGTGGGAATGGGGACTAATGTTTTTAACCATTTTTCAGGTTGATCAAATTGGGTAACAGGTATTGAAAATGTAAACTGGGTAGATTGTTTTTAAAGTAGACAACTAATAAGGGTTTTAGAATTGAAAGGGGAGGTGCAGTTGTCCAAGTTGGAAGGGGTAGCGGCCAGGGGTTGGGTCTGCCAGATTTGAACATTGGACTTGTTGCTCAAAGCAAGTATAGTATTAGTATGTTGCTCAGTGCCAGCCTTAGAGACAATACTCATTGCCCAAAAGGCTTCCATGAGATTGCCTCCATAAATTAATTTATCCTTGGTTGAATAAGAATTAAATCTGTTGAAAGATTATCTCTTATTCTACCTACAATTGATTGATCAAATTATGTATTTCTCTAATTCCTCTATTCCTTATATTCCATACCTTGTTGTGTCTTCTTTTATCTTTGTGATGTGTTGATTAATATTGAAATTGATTGCAGTTCAAACCACTAATACCATCTCCACTGGGCAGAGTCATCTGAGCTACTAAAGGTTCTGCGCTCGGCAACTGTGCAACATGCTTAGTAGCTGGTGTCAAGGTTGGCTCGCACCGCGAGCTACAAAGCTTGGTAGCTGGAGGTGTGAAAGGGGGAGTAGTGTGTGAGCAGGGGATCAGAGGTGTGTTAGTTTCACAGGATAGTCCTGTGAAACTTCAATTGATGAGCTGCTATAGCATTTTACATGTGGTAATGCTATAGCAGCTCGGAGCCAATTTGCTAAATTCCGAGGCCATTTAGCAGCCCCAGTGGCGCTGCTAAGCTTGGTATAGTCGCGCAATTTAGCAGCTGCAGTGGAAATTATCTAAGCTTGCATATTGCATATATTCAATCTTGAACCAAAATCATCCCACATTGGTCAGAAACTGTTTAATCTGTACCGGAAAATTCTCAAAGGCCTGTTCCAGTCCCTGCCCCCCTTCCACTTGATCCTGACTTCGAAATTGAATCACTAAAAAACATCACCAATCACTCCAACTATCCCTTGGCATTTGGACCTCTCTACTGGTCATTATCTGGTGTACACTCTTCACTTTAAAAGTGTTTGGTTTATTCCACAGTAAGTTCCACTAGACTTGATCTTTTTTGACTCTTCAATCTTGAGTCCTTGAAGTTGAACTCTCTTGATCTTTTGATCACTGCCTTGCTTGGTTACTTCTATCTCCTTTACTTCCTTCATAAACCTTTCTAACTCTTGGTTTTGGCAGTTTTCATCCAAAAGAAACTGCATAGGCTTCCCTTTAAATAGCCTAGACCTTTAGTCTGAAAAATTGTGGTTGGCCAGATCCTATCTAGACCAATACCTTCCTCAGTTTCATTTGAGGAGGAGGCGTTGAGACTACTCCGCTTAAGCAGCTGCCTCAGAGGTAGTAAGACTGCCTTTTAAATCAATAGCTTTAAATCTTAACCTTCTTCTTCTTTCTCTATCTCTTTCTCTCTCTTGGTTGTATCCTCCCCCCCATTCTTGAGCATAAACCCTTGTGCCCTGTTGTCACGTAAGAGACCTATTTTTTTGGTGGATAAATCATAATGCACATAAAAAATTGATTAGAATAATTCTTTTTTTTTTTTTTTTTTGGGGGGGGTAAATGTTTGGCCTAAAATTTAGAAAAGAGGTACTTTTCTTGAAAGTAGGAAAAAAAAGACCAACTTTGTTGTAAAATGGATATTTTTCCTGGCCTGAACCCCAATTGTCAGCCTCAGTGATGCCAATTACTTACCCTCTAGCTACACTAGCTTAACTAACCCACCTGATGGGATCGGGGGCCTAGATGCGGAGCATCCTCCCATTCCCACTGGGAGGCTTATGAGTTAAGTTTGCTCTGTGGTGTGAGGTCTTTGTAAAAAAGCCAATTTTAGAGGCTTCTTTTGACAAATCACAGCATTGAAAACCAAACACTTTTTCCATGGACAAGCTGGAAAGCTGGAACAGTAGCCAGAGATCTCAGCTTCCAACTGGATATGTTAGCTAAAATTCTCTTTGCCCTAGTGTCTGTGCCTTTGAATCATAAGAAATTTTCAACTTTTGATGTTTACCGGCGTAAACCATTAACTTGTAGTACAGTATGCTATATATCTAGAATTTTACATCCAGTCACAGTTTCCCAGATACATCAATAAAAAATTTGGAGCATGGAACCTCTCAGAATCTCTCAGAAATCATCTCAAGACTTATTGCATAATGATGAGAAATTCAAAAAATTGAAAACTCAATCAGGAATGGTCCCAACTCCATGGACTCTGGAGAGCATAAATAGAAAGTAAAAAATCCAGCCTTTCTTCCAGTACCAAGAGCGACACCAAAAAGAGCTAGGGAGACGTGGGCAGAGCAAGAAGAAAAACAGTACCAACAAAACTCCTGAAGCTCACACACAAAAAAAAACATTGGATGCAAGTCCCTCCCTTGGAGGGGCGCTTGTGACAGCCATTGGTTACCAGGCCCTCTGATTGAGGGACTTGGGTTATGTCAGTAGCCACACTTGGTGCAAAATCATTTTTTTGAGCAAAACATCACCATGAACGCTGGTGTGTCTCTTGCTATAGAAGTGACACCCCAAAGTACAAAGGGGCCTTTGTACCTCAGCATGTCGGTTGTATAGCAAGTAACTCATAATTTTCATGGTGAATGTGTCAAAAATAATAGGACAGTTTTTAATTCAAAAGAATTTTAGTTTAATAAAATAAATTACATTAAAAAAGGATGTTATGTAGAATTCTGATCTGTCCCTCAAAAGAGGGCCTGTTCTTCTTTATTCCATTTCCTTCTATTTCATTCCTCAGACCTTGTAGGCCCCCTCTTGCTGTTATATTTCAGTTCTTCCTTCTGAAATCCAAACCTTACTTAGTTCCAAGCCCACAGTAGTCAGACCTGCTCCGCTGGAAACTTCTGATCTGCTGTTCTGAGTTCCTGAGCATCCTGTGCTCTTGATCTTCTTTAGCTCACTCCAATATCTTCTAGGCCCTTGGCCACAAATCTTTCACATTTAAAGCCACTCTACCTTCTTCGCTAACCCTTTTAGGGTCATCAACCTTTTCTTCTTTGTTTTAAACTCAAATCAAACTTTATTGCTTCAGACTCCAAGGAAGTTGCTTGACTCCAACTCAACTCCAAAAATTACTTGGTCTGGATTGTTCAAATGAAAACTAAGATTTTTAGACTTGGTCTCTGGGAAACTGTCAATGATACATCAATCAAAACAGTCATTGAGCTGGACCAAAAAAATCCAATTGGTGTACATCAAGATTGTCGAGTACATGCACTGCCCAAATTGATACATTGGCCCCACTGGTTGGATGAATCATCAGTCCTGCCTTCCTGACATCTTGGAAAAACTTGTCAGACAAGATTTCAAACCTGTCTGTCCAAGCTGTTGGATGGCAGGACCAACTGCTTGGGCAAGCAGGTCCAACATCTTGCCAAACAAGTTTGTCCGATTAAATGTTGGACAGGTGGATCCAAAAATTCATTGGACCTACCGGTCCAATGAGACAAGTCATGTAGTGATGGTGTATATTTGAGGCGCTGTACCTGCTCATCACAAATTCAATGGCCAATATGTCTGGACTAAGTACTCAATTGTCCTGCAAAAGATAATCGGAACCTGTAACAGCCTGTAACACAAGGTCAGTACAGATGCCTTGTGTTTCTTTTCTGAAAAGTTACACAGAGTAAGATGAAAATAGCAAAATAATGGACTCACTTGGATTGGTAAGAACAGGGTTGAGAGCGCTCATAAATAGGTTGGTAAGAAGATTTCTGTTCAGTGAGGCATTTGTACCTCATCAACCAAAAATTTTTCTTTCCAGTTGATGGGGTACAACAACATCATCAACTGGAAAAATTTCTCTGTGGTGGATGAGGTACAACAACCTCATCAACCAGAAGGATTTCCTTCCAGCTGATGTGGTTTTTGTACCTCATTTACCAGAAGGATTTTCTTCTGGCCGATGAGGTACAACAATCTCAATTACCAGAAGGATTTCCTTCCCCTTGATGAGGTACAAAAACCACATGAGCTGAAAGGAAATCCTTCCGATCAATGAGGTACAAATTCCTCACTGACTGGAAGGAAATCCTTCCTGTGAATGGGGACAACTCCCAAATTTGCCAAGTCTAACTATGGATTTGGGAGAATGACTCCCCTTTTTTTTCCTTGTAGACAAACGAATCCCATCCCTGTGGTGGGATTGGAAGAAAGACTCCCAGATTGGATGTCAACTTGGTTGTGAAAGTTTTTTCCAATCTCTGAGAGTCATTTTTCTAACTCCCAAAGTTTAAAGCAATATTCATGTTATACTCAGGGGATGCTTCTCTGGATTGTTCAATATTTCTTTATCACTTGTACAAATGTAAATGTGTTATTTTTACTTTATTCTTAGATTTTAATATGTATTTTTTATTTTGATAATTTTTCTATGTTTAAATATTTTCTGTGCTCTACATAGTCAGGTTGGCTCTGAATAGTAGAAGGCTGAAGTTCACACATTCACCATGAGAAATTGGGGTTCACTGGTTGACCTGTGACATCCAAATCCCAAAGGGTTGCATCACTGCTCAGCCAGCCAGTCAGCCCATATTTTCCATGGTGATTGTAGAAGGTACTGTTGACATCAAAAAGAAAACTGCAATACAATCAATGAAAATTCTTTCTGATTGATATGGGCCTTCAAGTTCAATGGTTGGAGCCCAACATCAATGAGGGGAATTGAGTTGTGCCAAATGCCCTGAGAATGTCCAATATGTCACACTTTAATGCACTCCCATTGCATGTTGTGATCCAATGAAGATTAAATAAACAAAACTCTGATCATTTGTAATCACCAATATAATCTATGAGTAGCTCAAAGATTGGCCTGACAGCTCTTAATCTGAGTACTTCCAGGTCAGCTAGCAAAAAAAAGCAGGAAGCTTTATTGTCAGTTTCCTTGCCAATGTTGAAAACATGTCTGATGGGTAGACTCACATAGCTTGCCCCATAGGCCAGCCAGTATCATCCCACTTCCACCTAGGCCTCAACAGATAGTGGCTATGCCTTCCAAAATAGATCAGACTGCAAAAAAACTTGTAGTAACTGTGTATTGGCAAGCCAATACACAGTCATCAAGTGACATCTGGGTTCGAGAAAAACTTGAGGGACCAGATTGGAGGAATTTAACTACTGTTCCAAGGCTCGAGTCCCAGTTCAGTTGCAGGAGATGATGAGTGGGAGAGGCAACATTATTGTAGGGGCTGGCAGCCAAACATTGGAAAGTCACCCGGACATCAACCACATAATAATTCTAATGCATTTCCATGATCCCACAACCGGTGTTTAATTTTAAACTTTTATTCTAGCTTGATTCACAAATGGCTGGATTTTTTTTCTTATTTACATTTACAAATGGAAAATCTTGCAGCTCGTATTTATGATAACCCACCGTACAGCATAAGTTTCTCGGGAAAGTTTCTCGGGAAACAAATGTCTCTGGCACACTGTTGTAGAATAATGTCTCTTTGACAAGACAAGAGAAAAAAATTCCATCACTACTCGACTATTTTAAGTAAAATGTTTTTGGTCAAGATGAATGTACTTAGAAAGTTGACCGAAACCAGGCGACTAGTAAATACGTAGACTTAGGGATTTTTGCTTTAGCCGTCACGTGAATAACATGATTGTTTGATAAAAGCGAGGGGGTAGGACTGGGCAAGTGAATACACAGCGATGGAGGAATCAATCAGCCTCTGTTTTCAATTTCGACCGACACAGGTTTCCGCAGCTTGGAGAACGAGTTCCGATCGTAAAACTTACATGCGGATCTGTCTCTTTCTGATCATAAGTCAGTTTACCCCGCATGGCGTTGTACTCGCAACAACTCCTATATTGTGTGAGGAGGTGCGTTACGTTGCGGCAGGTAAATCGCAGAGGTGTCAGAGCTGTGTCATCTTTTCCTGTCACTAGTGTGGCCACAACCACTGCATGGAAATCATACGTCAGCTGTTGTACTATGTCCAGTATGTATGTAGACGTAGATTCCAGAGAGGACTGACCATCGTACATGGCTTCGGAGGCACCAGCAGTAGGCCTTTCACTTTCACTACGTTTGCTTGTTTGTAGTCCGCTTCGTTTGATGGCCCTTCCGATACAATAACCAAACATGTTCCTGTGGTTGTTTTTAACTGGGTCGTTGCAAAGAAAGTTCGCGTGAGCCGCATGATTCTGAATCGAGAATAGCGCAACGAGGAGGATTAAGCTGGGGAATTGCATGGTTTGTTTCGGATTTGAACTGATGGAGTGAACGAATCGGTACTTCAAGGTTGCAAAGCGTGAGGATGATGAATTGATCTGGATAGTGCGATTGGAGACGACAGTCCCGCAGAAGCGCTCTTTATAGAGATACTTGATGTGTACTTTTTTTTTGATACAAGTGCATCAAGCAAGCAACGCTGAAAACGCCTCTTGGCGTGCAGGGTGTATGTACCATGTACACAGCCATTAGGTCCCTGGGAAAGAACCGCCGTTCCCAAGACGGTGCTTCCTGGGCATACATAAATACATACATCGAGCCTCAGCGAGCCCTTTGAACCCCTCTTCCTCCTAAGGGTATCCGCATCGGTCGCGGTTTTAGTTTGGATTAGCGGAGTTACTCCCAGGACTCAACCGCATCGGGCCGAGTTAAGTCGGGAGCAACTGTTAACAAGAGGCCGCTTTGGATTAGCGGCTAACAACTTTGTTACCCGCTAATCCTGGGATTAATCGGTATAAGCATCTGAAGATGCTTATAGGATGACATAACAACACAAAAACATGCATACCGAGGACCCTAGGTACATAACGCATACTTACAACATCAGTTTATCCCAGCCGATGTTCTTGGAGGCTGCGATTAGCTTGCTCCAGGCATAAACCGAGCTCGCTAATCCGGTTGACTTTGCTCAACCGATGCGGATGCTCTAACTTATCCAAGTTCCCCGGGCCCCGGATGGTCTTGCCAGGGGGACTGCGCCTCAACGAGGATTCTGGCCTGGGACTTTTGAAAAGTCTTGGTGGCAGAAATCCCCACACCTCGCAGAGTCATCGGCCAAAAACCTTGAAAATTCAATGATCTCATGATCTGCATCTTGCCGCCATTCACTCCAAAATCTGGCCCTCCAAACTCACTTCTTCATGTGGTTACTGCTTGTTGAAAAGGTCCATTCTTCTGAAAACACCCTCAGACCACCACGCCTCCAAGCCTGTGCACGGTCTATTTTTTCATTTAATTGCAGGAAAAAAAAATATTTTTTACAAATTTTGTTCGTTTTTATTTATTTTTCAAAAATACCTCTGGTGGGTAAAAGAAAATTGGACCACACAGGCTGAAAGCTGATTACCACACCCTTCTTGCCATGTGGTTCATTTTTGAAGAGGGTGTGTGGTGAAAGCAGGAAAAAAAATAAAGTCTGAAAAGTGACAAAAATCCAATACTCTCAGCCAAGAAAATGGTGTTAAGGGGTAAGTCCCACTGGACTTGAAAGCCCCTTGGCAAAGTCATCACAGGACTTTGATAAGTTAGCTCTTCCTCAATTGAAGGCCCCACAGTCTTGGCTGAGGCAAAACATGAAGGAACAAGATTTGGTTCAAATCTGATTGATTGGGCAGCGTCCTCAATCAAAGGGACACTGATCTGATGATTGCAACTTTTCTGCAAGAAACTCAATGATTCCCGCACCTGCAGGGACTATCTGTTGAAAAGGGTCATGGTTTCTGTTAACTTTCCGGTTAATTTTGACACACACCTTGCTTCCCTCCTGTGCGCAGCTTAAGCATGTGAATAGGCTTTTGTTAAGCTTGGGCAGATCAGAATCGTCTACATCAAGAGCTTAACAAGGCCTCTCTGTCTCACAGAGAGGCGTGGTAAAGCTGGAAATCTAGCCTGAGCACCCCACATTCCAATACCTGTATTGGATGGCTTCCCTTCGATCTACAGCCAGATGCCAGAGCTTCTTTGATGTTGAAAAGATAAAAATTTAGCTTTTCCACTTTGAAATGAAGATTTGAAGGGGCTGCAGATGGCAAAGGGAAGTCTTCCATTTACTCTTTCACCATGGGAAATAAGGGGGATGTGGCTGACCAGTGACAGCAAGGTTACAAAGGGGTCCTTTGTACTTTTTCTGTCACTTGTAGTGGTCAGCCATATCCCCTATATTTCCAATGGTGTTGTTTTACAAATTTGCCTTTTGAACAAGGGCCTTTGGCCCAAAGGCTCTGCCAACCTGGTAGTCTCATTGCCCACATCTGTGTGCACCTTCTCATCCAGAGCTGTGCCAGGGAGCTTGAAAAAAGTCCATGGCACCTGGTTTACAAATCATTTTGGGGGTAAGGTAACTTGAGCCAAATAAATAAATACAATGGCCATTTTTGACACAGTTGACTGTGCAGCAAAGAATGGAATAATACATGGACAAATGACAACCTAATCCAAGACCAGAATCAAAACCAAATGGAATTTGATTGGCCCTGGAGGGCAAGAGATGAGGACTATGGGGATGTGCTCAGCGGCATGTCAAAGAGGAGAATCAGTCCTTCAAGATGGTTCATTGGGGGTATCAGAAGGTGTTGGTTTGGGAGGGTGAAATGCCACCCCTGCCAAATGGAATGAAAGCCACTTGGGCTCTCACCTCTGAAAACACCGCTTAACTTTCAGTTGCTCCCGGTGGTCAGTGGGCCCTTTGGGCCCCTTGGGCGAGGCACATGGTTAGGGACTTTGTTAAGTTTGTCTAAAACACTGTGACAGTGCATGTTGATGTTGGGAGCACGCTTGGCACATTTCAAGGGCTTTGAGGGACAAAGTTAGACACGTATACAGGTGATCCCAAAAAGCTAGCACTAAGAAAAAGATACCAAAAAGAGGGCAAGCTGCAAGCCCAACAAAACCTCTCTGCTCGTAGAGAGGCTTACATGCAATGCTCAAGTTTTGGGGTGGATCCTGACACTGTTAGCCCTTTTTTCTTTCATGGTCTATTCATGCGTGATCAGCTCACTTCTCCCTCCCGGCAAGAGAATCCAAAACGTCTCACTACTACCTCCGTTATCATCACACACCCCCATGTTCTTGATTTTCTCCACCCCCGCCTCCGTTTTATTCTTCAGAAGTCCAATCCCAGGAAAAGATTTTGTTAAGAAATCTGCTAGATTTTCCGCCGAAGTGCAAAATTTCAGCGCAAAAGAACAGTTGACTTGAAATCTGACCCAGTGAAGTTTGATGTTGATATGCCGAGTCGGATGATGATACATAGGGTTTTCTAGAAGAGCAATTGCACCCTTGTTGTCATTGTAAAGAACCGGTATTGAATAAATTTTCAAATTCAATTTGTCTGCTATTTCGTCCAACAAGGAAGACAACCACAGGATGTCTTGGCCTTATTTGGAACAAGATCTGTGTTTGACTTCAGTTTTCGAGAGACCCTTAACTAGTTGTTTTAAACACCACCATCCTACTGGTCCGAGAAACTGTACCAAGTTTCCAGAAAGAGAACATCCATTAACTGATCCACCCCAGTCAGAATCTGCCCATGCCAATACCATTGGATTTTGGCCACCAAGCAATATTCCTGTTGTGAGAGTTTGTTTGATGTAAAGCAAACAATGATGGAAACTTTAAACCGCTTTCTTCGTTGTATTGAGCAAGAATTGTGAGAGAAAACTTGAAGTAAAAGCAAGATCTGGACGTGTACAGTGGCCACAAGTAAGTTTTCATGGCAGAGATTCAGGACACAAAAATCAATTTGTGAGATTGCCTACAGGGGTGTAAAATAGGTTCCCAAGAATGAATATGAAATAATAAAAAATGGAAAAGTAAACAAATGTGAGTGTGAAAAATATTTGGATTATTGCAAGATTTTCAAAAATCTTTAATATTGTTCCAACCAAGCCAAGAAAATTGGAGATCATAGTATGGCATGTAATAAGAATGATAAAAAATGCAAATTTTCAAACCCATTTCAAATTATTTTTTTGAGGAGTGGGCCATCCACCAATTTCATCCAAAATTCAGGTACTGCAGGCCAAATCAGCACCAATTTGACCCAATTTGTTTGGTCTGATAAAAATAATTTAAAATGGTTTTGAAATTTTTCATTTTTTTATCATTCTTATTGAATTCCATACTGTGATCTCCAATTTTCTTGGCTTAGTTGGAACAATATTAAAGATTTTCAAAAATATAGCAATAATTGAAATAATTTTCACACTCACATTTTTTTATTTCATATTCATTCTTGACAAACTATTTTACACCCCTGTAGCCAATCTCACAAATTGAGATTTGTGTCCTGAACCTCTGCAATGGAAGATTTTGTAATGAAAACTTACTTCTGGGCACTGTATGTACACTGGACAAGGTAATGGAGTAGTAACCTGACTGCCCTTTGATAATCAATCAAATTGTCTGGAGTGTCTTGATTAACGTCCTTAGTTCCATTTATTTTTGGAATCAACAGCATTTTAGAACCGTTACATTCCATCATCTTGAATTCTGACAGAATGTTCTTCATATACTGATCTTGAATCAGAAACATTGTCAAGTTTTTTTGGTCATGGATTACTTGTACACCCAGAGCAAAGCTGCATTCACCCATGTCGACCATTTTGAATTTAGAACAGAGTAGTTTTTTGACCCAGTCCACCGACTAAATTGTCAACATGAACAAAGATGAATGCTGACCATCTGTCTGCCTAACAAATGAATAGGCAAGGATCTGAAACAGTCAGATAGAAATTGATCTGAGCAAAAAGGTTTGCCAGTGCAATGTGCCACATTAGTGGAATTTGCTTCAAACCATACAGAGATTGATTGAGATACAGGCCTTTGCCTGGATTAAGATCAATTTTGAGGCCTTTCGGAACTTTGATAAAGATATCACATTCCATTTTCCCATTCAGAAACGCACATTTCACATCTAGATCCAAATGTGCTGCGATTGCAAGAACAGTCCGAAGTGTTTGCAGATGGCCGGTTGGTGAAAAGGTCTCAGTGTAGTTGATTCCTTCTTTTTGAAGGAAACCACAAACAACCAACCGCGCTTTGAACTTATCCACTTCTCCAAACATATTGAACTTCTTCTTAAACACCCATTTACACAAGATTGGTTTGCAGCCTGGCAGCAAAGGCTTAACTGACCATACCACATGGTGTTCCATGTTTTGCAGCTCATTGTCAATTGCTGCAATCCATTTCCGCACATCTTCAGATTGAACCGCCTGAGTATAAGTTATCGGTTCATTGGCAGATGGCTCCAAGACAATATTACATGCCCTCCTTTTTCCTTCAACAAAGTTGTCTTTGGAAACAGAAGACAATATGTCTTGAGGAGCCACGTCAAAATGAGGTACAAGTGTGTATCCCTTTTTCGACGTAAGTTGATCTGCTGGTGCAAGAAGATTTTCAACACTAGAATTGTCAGAGGGTGACACACTATTGTGAGTAGTATCTCCTCCATCCAGATTATTTAATCTATCAGGGGAATCTTCAGAAGATGAAGTACTGCCACCCACAATATCTATATGTGTTTCATTGACGTCTTCAGGTAGGTCAAAGATGGAAGCATCTATGGTTCCTTGAGTAGAACCATAGGAAATAGCGGGAAAAGAATTTTCCAACAATCATAAGTTATGTGTCAATTTGACACAATTTTTACTTAACAACCAAATTTGATAATTTTGATGGCCTTCCTGATATCCTAGCAGTATCCCTTTTGCACCAGAAGGACTCAAATTTGATTCTCTATCCATCTTCTCTTCATAGTAGACCACTTCACAACCAAACGTGACAATATGGTCCAGCTGAGGATCATCGTTATTCCAAACTTCATAAGGAGTCTTGAAGTCCAGAGACAGGCTAGCAGTCCTATTGATTAAGTAAACGGCAGTGTTTACCGCCTCCGCCCACCAGACCAGGCAAATATTTCCCATTCCTAGCAGACAACAAGCTTTTTTGATAATCACCCTGTTGCTACGTTCAGCAAACGGATTCTGTTGAGGAGTATGTGGGGCAGTTTGTCTAGTTTCAATCCCTTTCAATTTCAAGTAATCATCGAACTGCTTGTTAACAAACTCTCCACCATTATTACTAACTACAACTTTGATCGTCCTGCCAGTCTTATTTTCCATAAAATTGAAAATTTCAACAACCAAATCAAATGTTTCTGATTTTTGAGATAAAAAACATACGAATTGAAAGCGGGATTTTCCATCAATGACAATGAGAAAGTAACAAGACTTGATTGGATTTTGAGGACAAATGGGACCGCAAAGATCCATATGAACCATGTCTAGAATATTTTCAGGGTTAGGAATTTTTCCTTTGAATGGAAACCTCAAAGATTTTGACAAAAGGCAAGTTTTGCAGTCAATGGTTGTGAAGGGTACACCAGGATAGGCTAATTTGAGGAATTTGTTGTTAGGGTGTCCTAGTCAATTATGGAGAATTAAGGGCAACATCAAAGTGTTGCACACTATATATTGAATGCCCGGGATAACTAGTACACCGGCATTGTAAGTGCCTTTGAAAACTAAAGTACCAGAGTTGTTGATGACACAATATCAATGAGAATTACTCGGTTGAATTGACATGCCGAGTTGAAGTAAAGTTGAAATCGCAACTAGGGATGAAGAGAGTTGAGGTGCAAAAATACAGCTACCCAAGAAAAGAGGGCCGGTAGAAGTCTGGATTTTTGCGTCGCCGTAACCTTCTGCTTCAATCTTCTTTCCAGCTGCCAAGTAAAGAGGAATTACTTTCTTGATGATGACTGCAAAGTACAAACTGTCATTGAGAATTGAGACAGAGGCGCCACTATGGAGAATCACTTCAGGTGAGAACCTTGTCGACTAGACTTTAAAAGTCTTCAAATTATTGAGTTGAGGTCTTGTAGTGACATTCTTTGCTTGTTTTTGTTGAAAGAAAAGCAAAGCTCGATGTGGATCAACTGCAAAGCAATTTTCCTCTTTGTGATTTGCTCTTGGATTGTGGACACCGTTTAGACACTCTATTTTAACAAATCTCTTCTTGTCTTTGTCACCACTAGAAAATTGTTGAACTCCACTAGAAAATTTTTGAGGTTGTTGAAATCAAGTATCAACCCCAAGAGCAAGATTCATCATTTCTTTGTTAGAACAATGTTCCTCGAACAAGTGTATCTCCTTAAAAACTTGCTTTAAAGAAAGCTCTTTGGATCCTACTTCTCGCAACAAAATAGTTGAGATGACTCCAAAAGATTCAGGAAGTCTTTGTAGGATAATATGTGCCCACACGGAATCTAATGTGGTTTGATTTCTAGGAGTCTATCAAAGTCATTTCTGAACTTTGTAACACTTCTCTCCAGGTCCCCTTCTATCCATGTGGACGCTATTAATTTTTACCAGATGGTAGCAGCGTTTTCAGAGGACCTTGACACATGGTACTCAACAATTTCATTGTAAGGTTTTTCTGGATCAAATATGCGAAATTTGTTTTGATTGACAAAACAAGAGTAATTATCTTTGTCAAGAGACATGCATATCATCTTTTTTGCTACACACTCACGCTGTTCAGCTGGTGGTACACCTCCCAAAATCATGTCTTCTAGTTTTTTTAAGACAAGATTGTTGATAAGAGAGGTTCGGCAAGAATCAAAATTGTCATCAGTTAGAATGACAATCCTCTTCCCATCGACAGGAACAGCTAACACATTGGTGTAATCAGTCATGTCTGTCATATTTTCAGAGGTATGTGGTTCTAAGATAGTCAGATTTTATCTAGAGCACTGGGCTCATAACCTAAGAAACTGAGATTGACGAGCATGATGTTAGAGAAGGCAACAACAAGAGAATTGTGTGAGGAAAGGGCAACTATAAAAATAGTAATGATAAGAAGATAATCAGATAAGGAAAAGAAATGAAAGGAAACAAAGATATTTAAAGGAAAAGAAAAGAAACCACACAGCCCCATGATCTCTTCACAATCACGATTACATACCGTCTTCCCTCCCATCATGACATATGTGACGTCATGTCTTCAATCCTCCTGATCCCTTCTCACTACTACCTCCGTTATCATCACAAGTTATACCATCAGCTCATGTATATATGGTGTTCAAATATCATTTTGAAAAAATTGCATAAATTCTCAAACACAAGATTTGGCAGGGAAATGCCAAGAAACTTAAACTTAAATTTTATGATTCTTGACAGGTCCCTGCCAAATCTTGCATTTAATATCTTATGCAATTTTTTACAAGATGATATTTGAACACCACAATAGTGTGAAGTGTACCAAAACCAATCCAGTCATGCAAACTAATGGTCCAGGGCCAGCCCAATAGGTTACATTATATATATTGAGCTGATAAAAAGTCTGCACTGGGAAGGGGTTGTTTGGCTCCCCAAGACTATTCTTGTAGTTATATACTAGATGGCTGACCAGTGACATCAAAAGTACAAAGGACCCTTTAAACTTTTGATGACACTTCCCAGCCATATCCTCAATATTTCCCATGGAGGATGAAGTGGAGCTCATTGCTAGCTGCATTTATTTCTCCAATCTTGAGTTCTTGGAAATGTTTATATCCCTCATATTATTCTTACGGACTTACTTTGTGCACTGCAGATTGCACTTTGTGCACTGCAGATTGCACTTTGCGCACTGCAGATTGCACTTTGCGCACTGCAGATTGCACTTTGCGCACTGCAGATTGCACTTTGCGCACTGCAGATTGCACTTTGCGCACTGCAGATTGCACTTTGCACACTGCAGATTGCACTTCGTGCACTGCAACAGTGCGCAAAGTGCCAGACACTTCGTGCACTGTGAGTGAAAGAGGCAACTTTTTCGAGTTTTTTTTTGAGAAATCAATAGAGAGGCTCATTATTTGCCTCTGTGAATTTTTTGGGTATCTGGTGAAGCTCCCTTGTAATTGAAAAAAATCCATTAAGAATCAAATGGAATGTATTATCCCAGGACCAACAATTCATGTTGCTGTGAGCCAAAAATTCCAAGTTATTTATTGAATCATGATTCTTCAGAATTTTCTGGACACTTTGTGCCAGAATAAAGCCTTGAAAAATAATGAAGCTTCCCCACATCCAAGTATAATCAACCCACAGATTTGTAGCTTAACAATAACATGGCTTCACCACAAATTTTTTTAAATCACAAAAGGGGGCTTGATTTGACCCCCGGTGGCATAAAATCTGCCTAATAGTGGGGTCTCATGCCCACTCTGCATTGCTTCTCCACTGTCTTTATATACCTAACACAGTTGGTTTTTTTCATCAAGGTATAAGTGGATTGTATCTCTTGGCGTTAAAATTTGTTGCCTTGACCAGTTGGTGTGACTACACGTATAGTGGCCCTGACCAGTCACCGTGGTACATTTCCAACACAACATGCTTCCCCCCAGGGCCAACTGGTCCCCAGGGAATAGGAGAGATGCTCTCCTCTTCCTTCAAGAACCGACCTGGGTGGTCCCTGAAGAAAGAGGGACTACTCCCCTCTTCCTCTGGGACCGTCCAATCCTTGTGAGACGAGGAAAGGCACCTCTCACCCAGGACCGAATGGCACCGACCAAACCCCAGAGTGAACGGGCGAGATACACTCCCCTTTCCTCCTGGACCGAACGGTCATAGAGGAAAGAGGGGAGATACACTCTCCTTTCCTCTGGGACCGAGCAGTCCTAGTGGAAAGAGGAGAGCTTCTCTCCCCTTTCCCCCTGGACCGAACGGTCGTAGAGGAAAGAGGAGAGCTACTCTCCCCTTCCCTCCTCGACCGAACGGAAAGAGGAGAGCTGCTCTCACCTTTCTCCCTGGACCAAACAGTCCTAGAGGAAAATGAAGAGCTTGTACTCTCCCTTTTCCTGTAGGACTAAACGGTACCATAAGAAAGATGAGAGCTATTCTCCCCCTTCCTTCTGGACCGAATGGTCCTAGAGGAAAGACGGGAGCTATGTACTAGCCATCCCCTTTCCTCCTAGACCGAACGGTCCTAGAGGAAAAAGGGACTACTAGATCTCCCCTTTCCTCCTAGACCCAACGGTCCTAGGGAAAGCGGAGAGCTACTCTCCACTTTCCTCCTGGACCAAACGGTCCCAGAGGAAAGTGGAGAGCTAATCTCCCCTTTGTTCCCTCCAGGACCAACCAATCCCAGAGGGAAGTGGAGAGATGCTCTCCCCTTCCCTCTGAGACCAGCCAGTCTTAGAGAGAAAGGGAGAGATACCCTCCCCTTCCCTGTGGGACCGAGCAGGCTTTGAGAGAAAGGGAGAGATACTCTCCCCTTGCCTCTGGAACCAACCAGTCTCACGAGTCACAGTGAAGGGGAGAGATGCTCTCCCCTTCCCTGAAGGACCAAACTAAAAGAATTGAAGCAACTGAAAGATGTATTTCAATGAGAACAGGTTCTATCATGCGATATGAGAAGTGATAATAAAATAAAAAGTAAACAAAGATATACCTGAAAGCAGGCGCAGCTAGCAGTTGAGAAGAGAAAATATGAGACGGGAAGGCGAGAGTAGGAGTGGGATTGAATAATTGATAGTAGCTGATTGTCGAAGACACTTGACAATCACAAGTCATTCTTTCATTAGTTCTTCTGCACTTCACTCTCCTCGAATCCTTCTCACTCACAGAGATTGCTCTGTGTTCTCGCGTAGCTTCTATGCTTGGTCACTCTAGAGATTGCTGACACCTGAATGATTGTTCGATCATTGATTTGATGTAAGTCAGCCAATCTGCTGTTCTCTATTCTTTTGATCTCTTCAGTTCTTACTCACGAGTATCGTGTCCTTCGATCTCTGAGTAGTCTGTATCGTAGGGAAGTAACCCGTACGACTCCTGTTCGGGATCTATCAAGGTACACAGTTAGAACTGTTGTCCCTCTTTCTAATCTGATCTAGCTCTCAGTACTCACCTTCGGTGCAGTCCTGAGTTAGCCTCTCTAGCAGCGTGGCTAGTCTTCCACGCTCGTTGGCAGTGATTCTGTGCAGCAGAGCTGTTGGTCTAAAAGCAGAGTAAGGTTTTCGGCCAGCTTTAATCTGCCTGTCTTTTCTATCCTACTTACTTTCGTTTCGTAGTCTGTCTTTCTTTAGGTTCTGTGTCTGTCTGTGCGAGCTTAGATTTCCTAGATTCTGTTTGCGTCGTGTAGAGGATAAATTAACTCTCCGTCAGCTGTCTGTCTGTCTTTCTGAGTTTGCCTGCTGCGGATACGTTACTCACGTTGTATCGCAGTTAGGTTTGAACTCAACTCATCCCTCGCCGGGGGTAGTTGGTCTTGGTGGTCTGTAGACGTAATCTTACACAAACTGTCCCAAAGAGAAGGGGAGACGTTCTACCCCCCCCCCCCCCATGTTTAGGATCTACCAGTCCAACATGGAAATGGAGATACTCCTTCCTCCTTGAGGATCAACTGGTCCAAAATCAAAGTGGATTTCCTCATCCCTCCTGGACCAGCTTGTTCCAGGGGTGAGAGGAGATAATCTCCCTCCCCCCTCCAGGATTTACAAGTCCAGGGGGAAGAGTAATACTTATCTGTTATTTGTACTCCCCAAAACCAGCTGAGGCTTCCAAAAGAATATGAATAATTTCAAATTTATATTGAGATATCAAACTTGTTGGAAGTGGATTTATATTGGAAAGGTAAATAGAAAAACTTGACAAATTCAAGTGCAGCAGCATAGCTGCCGTAAACTCTAGTATTGGTATATTTTGTGGGATTGCACATCAAATTTGCTAACTTTTCAAAGCTTTATTCTTGCACAAAGTGTCCAAAAAGTTCTGAAGTTGCTTTTCTTATATGAATTATGACTCAATAAATAACTTGGACTTTTTGGCTTGTAGCAACACAAATTGTTGGTCCTGAGATAATTCATTTCAGTTGATTCTTAATGTATTTATTTCACATAGAAGGGAGCTTCACCAGATACCCAAATAATTCACAGAGGCCAATAATGAGCCTTACTATTGTTTTCTCAAAAAAAACTCAAAAAAGTTGCCTCTTTCACTCGCAGCGCGCAAAGTGCAATCTGCAGTGCGCGAAGTAAGTCTGTATTCTTATTCCCAATGTCAGCCCTGAGACAAGAATCAGAGCTTGGATAATAGCAATGGTGGGCCGCTACGCTACACCACACTTTTTTGAAAAAACACGCAGCATAGCGGCCTTTTTTGAAGCCTTAGCAGCCTTGTAGGGCTGCCACACTGCGTTTCTCTGCTATTAGCGGAGTTTTTTCTAAAAAGCACGGTAAAGTAGTGTAACGGCCTCTTTTGTTGAGGCCAGGCGCGTAGCGATAGCGCTACATCCGCAAAAAGCCAGCAGAAAACCGTTAGCTGTAGCGGAATTATGCTACTGCTATGGGTAGTGTAGCTGGCCCACCGTTGATCATAGTATCACAATCTGGATCCTAGTCCAAAGACTAACTTGAATTGAATAATCAAACCCACAAGCTGGTAAATCATTATTGAATCATGAAAATTTCCTTCTCTCTATAATTTTAAGAGAGAAAAAATGCAGCTCTCTCTTATAATTATACAGAGAAAATGAATTGAATGGAGTGGTTTAAAAATAAGTCAAATGCTCAAGAAGAAAGTCACATCACATGGTGGTCAACTAGGAGGTTGAGATGGCACTTGTTGGATTCAGTTACAGCAGATTCCAAAAAGGATGGCAGTCTGAGTGTTTTTCTGCCATCCTTTTTCTTTTCCACCACAAAAAGCCTTATACAAGCTGAAGATGAATAGGTTTTTGAAGTCGGGAGGGCAAATCTGTGAGTATCTGACATCAATAACCCATTCATCTGCAAGCTTTGGTGTGGTGGAAAAAAAAGAACTGCCAATCTTTTTGGAGTTGGCTGTATGACCAGAGTAATGTATAAAGCAGCTATGATGACCTGAAATGAGAATAAACAAATCACTACTTGCACCATCTATATTTTCTTGAAAGGATTTCTCTTCAGACTTCTCTGGAGGTTAATCTTACACATTAACTTAATCACTGACTTTATTGGTTTGAGTCTGCTTAAACAAAGATTAAGTCTCTTGTGTCCTGTAGCCACATAATTAAGAGGCTCAGGTTCACACCCAACATATTTTTGAAAGTGGAAACACACATGGATTATGCAACTTGACAATTGATGGGACCAAATTGTGACATCCACACAGTGCCCAGAACCTCTGTCCTGGGCCTTTTTTTTTGGAGTTTCCTGCTGTGCCCCTAAATTATCACCGGGTGCAGCCTTCACCTCCCGCAGGAAGGGACTTGCAGCCAATGTCGAGAATTTGGCTTGAGCAGAAAGTGCCATTTGGCTGTGGCCTTTTTTAATTTTTAATAGCAACACCTACAGACCTTCCCAAGGTCTGCTCCACCGTTTTTCAATTTTCAAGAAGGCTCGCTTGATTTAAGCCTATTCAGAATTTTGTGTTCACCTCCATGCAATTTTCAATTATTTTTTGAAAAATTGAAACATTCCAATTTTGCAAAATTCAATCCACCAGAATCCATCAGGATTTACCAGGATCCACCAGGATCTACTAGGCATTCACCCAGTCGCTTTTGGAACTGGAGGGAGCCAATTTCGGAGCTGAGAGAAGCCAAGGAGCTCAAAATTTGCGCAGAGAATGTGGCCTCGGTTCTGTCTATTCAGTAAGTCGTGATTTTCCTTTGTTTTTATTACAAATCAGATCGAGTGACTTTAGGCCTGAAAATCGTTTCTGCTCCCGCCACGGAGAGTCCTTTGGACGGGGGGAACCCCGGAGTTTGAGGGGCTTTGTTAAGCTGGGCAGTGCCCTACAATTGGAATGGGACCCCCAAAATGTGGTAGAGTAGAATACCTACCCAATCTGTCAACAAACATTAGTCACTTTCTCTACTCTAAGAGTCATGCATGTCCCCTGGGGCACAGAGTTTTCTGGAATGCCAGCAGAAGGTGGCCAATGTCAGCTCCCATTATTTTGGCTCAAGTTGGAGTGTTTACAACTTTGGTGTGAGTACATAAATACTTAACTTGACTGGTAAGATTCATTCATGTAGGCAGATGTAGGGGGATGTAGGCTCTTTGATTTAAAGCCACGGAAACGGAGTGGCATAACTTTAAAATGATTGAGACTTATTTAATAAATAATTGGTGGCTTGGGCTCCAATTGAACCCTGGTAGGGCTGTATGTATTCAATCCTTGGCCTTTATACCCTTTACAGCACGTACCAGCCACCATTTTCCTGGTACAGTTCAGAATACTGTGCTCGACCGATTTCCGAAAACTCTCAAGGCTGTCCTTGATTGAGCTTTCGGAGTTGTTTGGGACGGGCTGTTGGAATACAAATAAAACCTCGTAAATTTTGTTCTCATTTTTTCTCAAAACAGCCTTGGCAAAACATGAACCGCATCCCCCTTCGCAGACGGCTGTTTACCGTACCGAAGCTTGTCAATCAGCCCACACTCCCTTTTCCCACTAGTCTGTACCGGCTCACCCACCACTCCACTCCCCGCTTCTCCTCCGAGCCCACCCAAAACTCATCTTCAACACCCTCCAACACTCTCCCCATCTTCCGCTCACTCTCAACCATGTCCAGCTCGCCCAAATCAATCGACGGCATCCAACTAGCCAAGTTAGTACACCCTCCATTCTACGCTTCCTTCACAGCCGCGCTGACCCACTACACACACACAAACACTTCCACAGGGAGATCAGGCAGGGTGTATCTCAGAAGATTGCTGAGATCCAAGCCAAATCTCCTGCGTTCAAGCCCTCCCTGGCTATCATCCAACAGGGCGATCGTCCTGATTCGACCACCTATGTTAACATGAAGCGAATGGCCGCCGAAGAGGCCGGAATCGCATTCGTCCATCTCATCCTGCCCGAGACCGCTTCCGAGGAAGATCTCGCCCAAGAAATCTCTCGGCTCAACCAGGACCCGTCCGTGCACGGCCTTCTTGTCCAACTGCCCCTGAGCCCCTCGATCGGTCAGGAGGGCGAGCGTCGACTGACCGAGGCCGTCAGTCCCCAAAAGGATGTCGACGGTTTCCATGCTTATAACATCGGACTGCTCAGCTCCAGAGGCTCCCAACCACTCTTCAACCCCTGTACCCCGGCTGGAGTCATCAGATTGATCGAATCCACCGGCTTTCATCTCTCCGGTAAACATGCCGTCGTCTTGGGTCGAAGTGACATCGTCGGTACCCCGGTTTGTTCTCTTCTCCGTCGCAAGGATGCCACTGTCACCCAGTGCCATCGCCACACTCAGGACCTCCCCTCGATCGTAGGTTGCCTTTTTGTCCCCCTCTTCTCTTGGTCTATTATGGAGAACCCGAGCTAACAAAACATCCGCCGTCATCAACAGCTCAAAACTGCCGATGTCGTGGTCTCCGCAGTCGGCAAAGCCGAATTTGTCCGAGGCGAATGGTTGAAACCGGGATGCATTGTGATCGACGTCGGAACAAACTTTATCGAGGACCCCAGTAAAAAATCAGGTCAACGATTGGTTGGTGATGTCCACTTTGAATCTGCCTCTCAGGTTGCCGGCCGGATTACCCCGGTACCTGGTGGTGTAGGCCCCATGACGGTGGCAATGCTCATGGAGAATACCCTGCTGAGTGCCATAAGACACGACCAACAAGCCAAGTCACGCTCCATCAAGCCCTTGAAACTCAACCGACTTGAAAAAGTACCCAGGTTAGCACCTCTTATACTTCATGAGCACCGTTACTTTCCGAACATAATTTGATATTCGCTTCAACTCGCCAGTGACATCGAAGTGGCTATGGCTCACACCCCAAAGAACGTAACCACACTCGCTCATGAGATCGGTGTCTTGGATTCGGAATTGGAGCTCTACGGCAAATCTAAGGCAAAAGTCAGTCTTGACATCCTCGACAGGCTTGCTCATCGAAAGGACGGGAAATACGTCGTGGTCGCCGGGTTAGTCGATCATCTATGATTGAATTAAGCTCCGATGGGTAACTCACCGCACCTCTCTCTCCTCCACAGTATCACACCAACTCCTCTAGGAGAAGGCAAATCTACCACTGCCATCGGCCTGGTCCAAGCCCTCAGTGCCCATCTCGGCAAAATCAGTTTTGCAACTGTCCGACAACCCTCCCAAGGACCAACCTTTGGAATCAAAGGTGGTGCAGCTGGCGGTGGATACAGTCAGGTCATCCCCATGGATGAGTTCAACTTACATCTGACAGGTGATATTCATGCCACCACGGCGGCCAACAACTTACTAGGTACACTAAATTACATTGAACACTCTAATCTTTCGCTCGTCAAAGCTGACGATTAGTCTTTCAGCTGCTGCCATCGACGCTCGTTACTTCCACGAGTCAACGCAGAGTGACACAGCCCTCTTCAACCGTCTATGCCCCGCAATCAAAGGCAAAAGAAGATTTGCACCCATCATGCTTCGTCGTTTGAAGAAACTGGGCATCGACACTAACAAGACTCCTGAAGAACTTACCGAAGAAGAGCGCTCCCGGTTTGTCAGACTGGACATCGACCCCCAAAAGATTACTTGGTTCGTCCTCCCATCTGTTCAATAAGTTCCAATTTTCAAGCTGGCTCACAATGTTTATCACTCTTAGGCATCGAGTCGTCGATACCAACGATCGCTTCCTCCGGAACATTACCACCGGACAGGGACCTGCTGAACAAGGCCGAGAGTTGAAGACCGGCTATGATATCGCTGTGGCCTCAGAGTGTATGGCAGTACTTGCCCTGAGCAACGATCTTGCTGACATGAGGGAAAGGTATGCTTAACCCTCTGTTCATCTCATCACAATAATATGCTGACTTTCTTACTTTCTTTGCCCTTAATCAATAGATTAGGTTGGATGGTCGTCGCTGACAGCAAAAGTGGCGAACCAATCACCGCTGATGACATTGGTTGCGCCGGTGCAATGGCTGTCTTGATGAAAGACGCTATCAAACCTAATTTGATGCAAACCCTTGAGGTCAGTTCTATTTTTTTTCATTATCATGATTAGCCAAGTCCTAATGGCAAGTTCTCACCACTGTTGTGAGATGTAGGGCACCCCGGTTTTCGTCCATGCTGGACCTTTCGCCAACATCGCACACGGAAACTCTTCCATCCTTGCCGACAAGATTGCACTGAAACTTGCAGGAATTGAGGAGGGTGAAAGTGAAAGTGATTACGGCTACGTTGTTACTGAAGCCGGCTTTGGAGCAGATATTGGGTGAGCTGGTACAAATTTTTCTTTGATTTATACCGATGCTAATGCAATTGCCACTCAGAATGGAGAAATTTTGCAACATCAAATGTCGAATCTCCGGGCTCAAGCCGAATGCGGTCGTTTTGGTGGCCACGATTCGTGCGCTCAAGATGCACGGCGGTGGGCCTGAAGTCACCCCAGGAAAACCCTTAGCTGATGTCTACTTGGAGGAAAACCTAGAAATCTTGGAGAAAGGTTGCACAAACTTAGCCAAGCACATCGAGAACGCCCGATCGATGGGCATCAATGTCGTTGTGGCTGTCAATCGATTCACGTCAGTCGAATAAATTTTTGATTTTCTTTGTCCGAATTTGTTCTGACATTGACTCGTTTTCTTTTTTTTTTAGATCGGATACTCCAGCAGAGCTTGCTCTGGTCGAGCGAGTGGCCAAAGCTGCGGGAGCCCATTCGGCAGTAGCCTGTAACCATTGGGCCTTGGGAGGTGAAGGAGCTGTGGACCTGGCGAAGGCCTTGATTGCTGCATGCGAGGGACCATCGAACGAGAACTTCAAGTTCCTCTACGATCTCGACCAACCATTGAAGGCAAAGATCGAGAAGATCGCGGTGGAGATGTATGGCGCTCAGGGCGTTAGCTACAGCGAGGAAGCCGAGAGTCAGATCGCGGCCTATGAGAAACAGGGCTTTGGAGGGTTCCCGATCTGCATGGCCAAGACTCATCTGTCTTTGAGTCATGACCCTAAACTCAAAGGTCGACCCCAAGGTCTGTCGTCGATTTCATTCTCTAATCTTGACTGAGGCTTTCCTTTTGACGCCACCTTCCTACTGTATCATTCAGGCTTCACACTCCCTATCCGTACCATCAAGATGTCCGCTGGTGCCGGATTCTTGTACCCGATCGTTGGAGACATGTAAGTCTCTTGTGGAAATTGTACCCATTTAGAGATGTGTGGTTTCTGATCGGCTGTGCTCTGCTTTTCTTTTCTTAGGCAAACCATGCCCGGATTGAGCACCCGACCTGGATTCTTCGAGCAAGACATCGACCTGGCTACCGGCAAGATCATCGGGCTCTCTTGAGCATAATTGATTGATGTGAAGACATGATATACCTCGATGTACACATCGCGATATATGAGAGAATGCACGACCCTCAATACTCGTCATCAGTGATATACAAGTAGATTTCCTATCTCATTAAGTGAGGTCATAGAAAATACCCCTTCGCTTATACACTCACATTTAACTTTCATCCATTTCTACTTGACTACTTTTTTCTTGCATCCTCCTTTTTCCCTTTTTTCTTTTCTCTTTATAAGCAGACAAGAAGAGCGCATTCATTTTGGGTCTTTTTTGTTTCGTTTTGTTTCGTTACAATTTACTTTATCCTTTTCTTTTACATTTGTGATGATGATGATGATGACTCTACATACATACATACATCTTAAGGACTACTACTACTTGTTTCTTTGTTCTTTTCTTGAAAGAAGCTTTGAAGAATTCTTGACCAAACAAACAAAAAAAAGGTACTCCAATTGCACCCAAGTTATTACACTCAATAAAATTGTTGTACAACTTCAGCAATGAAAATTGTTGAGCCAAAAACTTCTGGCTAGTGACTGTACATACATACATGTTTGTGTGAGGAGAAAAAAAAATGAAATTTAGTTTAACAAGAGTTTACCGGACCTTTGCAAAGGAACCGAGAGATGGTTGATGTCGTATATAAGCTGGGTGGCAAGGACGGTAGAGACGACTCTTCCGGATAGTCGTTTTCCGACGTAGGCCGAGATCTTGTTCTTGAACTTCAAGTCTTCCTTGGTCACCTTTATGTCAATAGATAGAGTATCCAAAAACCTTAAGTCAGAGGCATCTCTGACCCACAGTTTTGGGGAGTAAAGAGAGAGAGAGAGAGAGACGAACTTGGAAGGTAAGATTGGGGTCGAAGATGCAGAAGTCGCACTGGTATCCGGGGGCCAGGGAGCCCTTAAGGTGATCCAATCCGGCGAAGGAAGCAGGACGTTCGCAGAGCCACTTGAGCAGTCTTCCCTCGAGATGGGAGAGCTTCCTGGCACGCCCCTCGGTCCAGAGCAAGCTCAAGCCCAGGCCGAGCCCGCCGATCCCGCCCCAGGCATCCATCAGACTGCCAGCCTCTTTCAGCTCCCGCGTGCATGGCGAATGGTCCGACACTATGAAGTCGATCGTTCCCCTCTCCAGACCTGCCCACAGCTCCTCTCGGTTGCCCGCCGTCCTTATCGGCGGACAACATTTGTACTCCGCTCGGCCATCCGGAATCTCCTCGGTCGATAAGGTGAGGTAATGTAAACATGTCTATAATTCATCCCCACCACTCTCAGTCTCATCTCATTTTTTTTTCGAGGGAGGAATCGGACATACCTCAGTCGTCAGAGGAAGACCATCGACCGTCCGGGCCTCTTCGATCATTGGCAACGCGTCTGCCGCGCTGAGATGGACGATGTGTGTGCGCAGGTTGGGGTGCTTCTTGTTGAGACGAATGATGAGCTCGATCGCATCAAGTTCCATTCGAGGCCTCCTCGAGGCTAGGAAGCTTGCATACAGATTCGACTCCCTCATATCCTGCCCACCCTGGTTCTTGTCCCCTTCCGTCGTCGACTCGGCTCCCGTCTCGCTTCCTGCTACTACCCCGCTGTCTAGCTCCGCATGAAACATCAACATCGACTTCGCTTCCTACTCCATGGATCCCGACAACAACCCACCCTCTAATCAGCTTCTTTGATGTGTCGACATATATTATATATAGGTAAAACAGGAGAAGGGAGACCTGGAGGATCGCCATCGATTTCTCAAGCTCGGCAACGGACACGCACGGGAATTCGTTGACCCCGGATTCGATCAAGAAACACTTGAATCCTTTGATGCCAGCATTGACGAGGGGTAGGAGATCGCCCTGTGAACACAAGGGACGAAAGGGATGAATAAAAAGGAAGGGAAAAGAGTGATAAGACAGAATGAGTAGCTAAATGAATCCCCTCACCTGGTTACCCGGGATCACCCCGCCCCAAAAAGCGACATCGACCAGACACTGACCCTCTGCCGCCAGTGTCTTTTCTCTCAGATTGGCGAGGGTTGTAGTAGGAGGAATGGCGTTCAAAGGCATGTCGACGAGAGTGGTAACACCACCAGAAGCGGCGGCCTATTGAAAAGCAGGCGATCATGAGCTAAAAAGAAAATGGCCGAGGAAGGGAGAAGCAAGAGAGGGCTCACATTAGTGCCTGATTCGAATCCCTCCCAGTCGGTCCTACCGGGTTCGTTGAGATGAACATGCGGGTCAATCAGCCCGGGGAAGACGAGATAGTCGGCTGGGATGTGGTGGTATTCGCTCTCGTTCCCGTAGCCTGTTCTCGGCAGGATGCCTGGATGGACGGCCGTGATGAGGCCGGTGTGAACGCATGCCTCGATCGTCACCGGCTGGGGCTCCGAAAACCCTTCGGATGGCTCGTGTCCGCTGGACTCGACTAGACTCGGTAGCAGTGCCCGCTCGATCGCATAGACTGCTTGGCTCACTGTCTCCGTTCGTGTCTTCATCGGTTTGTATTGCTGGAGTGGGTGGGTGGATTACTGATGTGAGTTGCTGGGATGGTGGTGAGTGTGTGGTTGAATATCTACTCCTTGGATTTCCTGGGAACGGGTCAATGTTTCCTTCAGAAGCCATCGCTCTCTTACTCACCATTACTACTCGGAGTGAGAACACGATACAAACACTTTCCATCTGAATGGAACAGCCCAGAAGTAGATACTCCTTGAGTTCTCTCGATGGCACCCTATCCTTCTTCCAAGGAGAGTCCCATCGGGTCGGACAGCAGGTTCTTGAGGGTATAAATACCGCCCTCTGTGGCCTTCCCTGCCATCCAACTCTTCATCGTCTCAGCATCCAATCCTACCCTTGCACACCTTTCCAAAACCCTTCCCAAGTCTTTGTAAAACCCCCTCCTCCCTGGGGTTTCACAAGACCTTTCACCGAGATTAAGTAATCTAAACAGGACTTATCCCGGACTTCTCTCACTTCCCTGAATGGCAGAGAACTCCTCTCTCCCATCAAGATTGAAATAAAAAGATCACACTTTGGTTCTAGAACTTCTCCGTAAGAGACTCAACTCTTACAGTCTTACTCAACAAACCATTAACACAGTAGCCACCATGCAATTCCTTCTCATAGCTGCTAGCCTCGTTTCCCTCTGCATCCAGGGCAGCCTAGCCTTACCATCGCCAGCAACCACAGCCCCGACAGAAATCTCAGCGCGTGCGGAACCCGCAAATGGCATGCCTCTAGAAAGACAATACTTTTCTGGTGGATTGGGAGGTTTCGGTATGATGGGTCGCGGCTATCCTTACGGCTACTAGGGAACACGCGGCGTTGCCGCCGCGAGAGCAAAGCACAGAACACGCTTGAACCCGTAGCAGAGTGCAGGGAGTCCAGAACAGAAACACACGGTCATGCCAAGGAGCGTGACCCACTGAGAGTCGCCAACAGACGTGAGAAAACAACAGAGCCGGCCCCGGAAAGCCATGATATGCATTCCCGGCCACACTCGCCAGCAAAGGCGCGACAGTAAGAAAATGAAAGAGGCGCCGATAAGAAAAGGAAAGAGCAGATGACAAAACCGAGAGTAGGGAAGGGACTGCAATTTCCAGATACATGTACAAAAACACAAACCCCCGCCCAGAAGGCCGCTGCCGCGAACCAGATACAACACAACAAACAAAGAGCTGTATGGAGTGTACCCACAAACAATATTGAACAAATCTGTCCGCAGCCCTGAAGTAACAGCATGAGCAAGAGATCTGAGTGAGAGACACGTTAGAAAGAAACAGGCCACGCACCTTGGAAATCCGGTCAATGGCCAGTTCCTTGGTCCTCTTCAGCGCACTTCCTGAGCACATCCAAGTGCACCACGTTCGTGGTGGTGGGTGCGTCGCAAGGCTCGCCGACAATGCCCACGGACAGTCCCGCCACCGACGTAACCCGGGAGAGGGCGACATACAGCTGCCCGTCGCTAAACACCCGTCGTGGAAGATAGACCGCTACCTTATCAAGAGACTGACCCTGGGACTTATTGATAGTCAATGCAAATGCTGTGGCAATTGGAAATTGGTACCTGCTGAAAGAAACAGCGTGTTTAGCATCCGCCTCGTGAATGAGCTTGATTCTCGGCAACATGAAGAAATTGTTGACGCAAGACCCAGTCAGGATCGTGCATGCAAGGGTTTCCGGCCGAATGTCACTGATTAGGAGTCGGGTCCCGTTTGACAAACCCGCCTTGAGATCAAGGTTTCGGAGCAGAAGAATAGGCATACCCACCTTCAAGCGTAGCGTTGATTCCAGGAAACGGGGAATTGACACGGCGTGCAGTACTTCCTCCGTTACTGCATTATTTTCATCGTCCTCAGTGTCCCCGTTGGTGACCATGGCATCGATCGACACTGACACGTGGAAACCCCCGCCTAGTCGCTCGGCGCATATGTCGTTGATCTCCGACACTTCCTTATTCAAGGGTGCCAGGATCAGCCGGGAGGCATGGAAAGCGACGTCTATTTGGCGAGTATGTGCACCGCTCCTGTGCAGATCTGGATAAACGCCAGCAATGAGGTGCGCCGCGACTGCCGCTGGTGATGAGTTGACAAACAGATGCCCGTAATCCAGCGAGGTCTCCCCTGAAAATTCCGTCTGGTTACTTCCGTTGCCCACTGAGAGCAACCACCGGAAAAACTCTACGTTCAAACCGGACAGCCCAGGATCCGAGCGCAGTCTCAGGTTTTCAGTTAGTGACAATCTGGAGACACCTTGCCAGAGTGGGGAGGTGATCATGCACGCTTGCTCCTAGTCATGAATCGTCCCGTTACGCACCACCGGCAGCGTTTGCCTGAAATCCCCTCCAAAAACCACCAGCTCCCCACCAAAGGGCCTCTCGTCGTCCATCAGGTCTTGCATTGTCCTGTCCACTGCTTCCACCGCAAACCGGTGCTGCATTGAAATTTCATCCCCTATGATAACACGCGCAGCGATCAGCGCCTCCGCAGTGGGAGAACGCCGGTCAAAATTGCAAACGGTATGAGAGTCCAGCGTGATCGGAATCTTGAAACGCGAGTGAGCCGTCAAACCACCCACCAACATCAAAGAGGCAACACCCGAGGAGGCCACCGTGACAACTGGGATCCCTGTCCCTTGAAGATAATGGATCAAAGTATTCATCACGTAGGTTTTACCGCAGCCCCCGGGACCATCAATGTACAGAATGGCGTGCTCGTTCGCGTCAGTCAACCGGCAGACTAAGTCCACAATTACCGACTGTTGCCCGTTCAAATTTGTACTCATTGAGGCAAACATTGCAGCCGATTCCTGCCGTTGCGAGTCGGCCTGACGTGTGTTCAGGATGAAGACATCCCACTCACCAGGGACAGGTCCACTGAGGCCCACATCCGCAAGCCGCTTACCGCTCTGGCGCAATTTCTCGTCCAGCAAGTAACGACAAAGCGAAAGCCTCACTTCGGGTGTCGGGTCCACATGAGGGTACTCGTTCCGCAAGAGATGGGGCACGTCATCGGAGAGGCTGTCAGCAAACATTAGGAATAGATTTTGAGGATCGCTGGGGGACTGTGGAGGAGCAGAACACAGAACAGCTGCCGAAGAGCATTACCCGGCATCCAATGTGCAGCATCACGCATGCACACCCGGTAGTGGTTGTCGGAAGCCAACAAACCCAGGACCTCAGCCGTCTTCTGATAGTTGTTGTACACGACACTGTCGACCGTGCGCATGTCTTCGAAGCTCGTGATTCCCCTTCGGTGCAACAGCAGCAAACGCAGGTAGTACCTTTCTCCTTCATTGACGGATGCAAAGTAGACCCGGCCTATCATGCTCGAAGATTTCTTCCTGGGTTCAAAGGTGCTTCCCTTGGACCAGGTAAAATATCGTGGGAATTTGTGATACAACAACGACCTAGCCCGCACGCCCATGCCAACCACATTGGTACTATTCAGGCGAAAAAATTCCGTCAGATGAGTCCTCGAAATCGACCCGTCCTCCACCCTCTTTCTGATTCCATCCTCGTCAATATAGTAGATGATATGCTTGTCTTCAAGGTGCAAGACCAGCCTCTGGATGGGGGGAAACCTCTCACTCATAGGGAACTGGAACAGGCGGTAGGCCGCTGCAGGAACAAAAAAGCCAGTCAGCCAATGTGAGGCGCAGTAGAGAGCAACAGGTACATGCCTTCAGACGGGCCGACGTAACGCCCGTTGATGAATTTGTTGACCTCATCCCCGTCCTGCAGTGCCATCGCGGCTTGATCAACCCCCTTGGTTATGTACTTGAAAAGTTACTTGACAGCCGCGATGCCGTACGACACCTCAACATTAATATGACAGTTGTAACAAAGCGACAGATACTTATTATACGGCACGACATGACCGTTGTGAAACACGTGCCCAGCCTTCGTAACAGTAACTCCCGTGTCGCGCCGCCTGTAACTGGGATAGGAGTCGTCCCCCAGGAGAGTGGCCGCCACAAACGGTTTCGGGAATTTCTTACTGCAGGCACCGTCCTTCCAACACATTGATGTCGAATTGCAGGGGCCGTGGAGCATACATCGTTTGACAATACCAAACAGTGTCGGCTCTGCAACCTGGTCGGGGATCTTAGCTGTAACCAGACAGTCAATCATCTCCGTCGTACAGGGAATACTACCCGGCTCCATTATCACAATGATGTGAGCATGGGGCAGCCCCCTTTTTTGAAACTCCACAGTGTAGACCCACGCCGCGACCGAGCCGAGTCTCTTGTTTTTTGTGATGTAGGTGATCAGGTCCTCAACCTTGATTCTGAAAAGCCGAGTGATGAGGTCCGGCCTCTCCTGCGGCGCCTGGTGTGGCTGGAGCAAAGAAGTCAGCTCGGGCCAATGGGAGTTAGCCGTCATCGTGATGAACAGGGACGGCTTCCCGAACACGCGCACTGTGGCCATAGCATCCTGAAAATGTTGTTTCATAGTTCTCGGTGAACCCGAGAAAGAGGAGGGCAAGACATCGCGCCGGCCCATCTGCTCGGTGTTATTGTGAAAGGCCTCAATGACCCCCTTGTAAGCATCCGCCCGTATCTTGTCTTGATTGAATCGGTAAAAGTTGAGCCGGGACCGCTCCACGCAGATATACAAATCCACCAGTATCTCTTGCAAGAGGGTCTTGCCATTGAGTATTGCCGAGAAACGATTTACCCGGTTGAACAACATGGCATCATACCACTCGCATTGAGAAATTTCCTGGTCTAAGAAGATGATCAGCGAAGTCCTAATCACAGACAGAATTGCATTTGCCACAAAATGCAAAGACCTACTACGGTTACCGGTGCTCTCCAATCCTTCTGCCCAGCCCTGCTCGCCGTTGGGGAAGAACAAAGGATAGCGCAGGGGCAGGTAGCCGCTGAAGTCATCGGTGACATGCTCCAGGCGACCATCCACGCGCCGGAGAAGTATATCTCTGGGGGCAATCGAATCTGGGTCGTCGCGATCAATGACCATCCCCACCTCAGGGGCGCTCGGCCTGGCGTAGACTTGTTGGTCAGCACCACGCGGTGCCTCTATGTGACGGAGAACAATTCCCGCCTCCGGGTTTGCCTGTACCTCCTGCACCGCCCGTCGATAGAATTGAGAGTAGGGATTGTGCGCCAAAATGTACCGCTGCAGCTTAAGTAAAATGCGCTCGTTGAGAGGAGATCCGCTTGCTTGGATCCGGGCTTGGGCCTCGCGAGTGTCATTGCCACCCACGACATAGATTTGGGAAAAAGCTGGATCCGAATTCGGCCGTGGAAACACAGAGCCGATGTCATGGTATAAGGCCCCAAGGACTCGGAAGGTGTACAGACCTCGTTGGCCTTGTACCGTCCGGTCAACGGTTGCACCGCACGAAGCGAATGATAAGCAGTTGTTGTATGCCCGGATCTGGTCTTGAAATTGTTGAGACACTACCAAAAAACAACGTCAGCCATTTGTGCTCCAACCGGAGCAAATCCCACTCACCCTCGTCTGTGCCCAGCAGGCGCCGCTTCAAAACTACCGGGTACTGAATCTCGTCGTATCGGATTGGAAGGATGGAATTGCCTTTGTGACAACACATAGGATAGCTAGCTGAATCCTTACCCAAGTCGTCCGTAGTCCTCTCAGAAATCCAGTGAAGGGACCCACAACTATCGCATGCATCGGCCATCCTCCCCGCGTTGTGAGGGATCTCGTCGGCGAACCGCCCACAAATGTCGGCCTCGGTGTTGGAAGCAGGAAAAGTCGAAACTTGCCGGTCGTGGTTGTAAATAAGAGGCCGACGCATAGGCAACCTGGCCCGCCGTGAACGGCCTCCGCGCGCCCTGACCGGTGTGGACCCACCCCGCTCACTGGGGGGCGAAGAGTCGGAACCATTCTGGCTAGCCGTCCCGCTGCCACTGCGTTGTGTCGGGTTGGGAGAAGGCCGAAAGAATCAGCATCAGAGTTTCCCAATCTCGTCGCTGCCAGGGATTGCTCCAGGCGCCAGGCGCGAGTAATCTGTGCGACAGAACGCAGCTGAGTATCCCCACACCTTCCGGTTGAACGTCTAGATGTAGTTCGAGGCATAATTGCAAGCGTCAGGTTTTTCAGAGCGGCTTTCAATGGAACCGAGACGAAGTTTAATAGCTGACACACACCTCCAGCAGCACATGTAAGATTAGCCCCTGCGCCCTTCCAACTGTACTTTCCCAGGCTGGGGTGCAGGATCAGCCAGCCGGTCGATGCGTGGCGTAGGCTGAAAGGTTGTTACCGCTAATCCGCCTTCGATGTGGTACAGTATGACCGAATCCGGAGTGTGTGGTCAGACGGCGAGACTGACCTTGGCCAATGAAAGCGTCTGGGCCACCGCGCAGGAAAGTATCACCACGATGCTAATGCTGGAGGCACCAAGACCCGGCGGATAACTTGAGCGCAGTTGTTCACACAGAGCCCGGGAGAAGGACCCAAGTCTCGTCTTTGCATAGATGTCTAGCTTCACACGTGTATCTCTGACTTCGCAGCGCACATTCCCATTATGTCGCGAAAGGGGGGTTTAAAGAGCGTGTGTGTTTGAATTTCAAGCCAAAAAAGGAGGCACATACAATCATGACTCAGACAGCAGTAACTCCGGGAGACAACAGGAACAGTCGAACAATGACAGAAGAAAGTACAGAGATTTACCAAAACAGCTGTCCATATGTCACATCCCAGCGACAATTGGTCTCACAAACCTTTCATGCGCTTGCGCGCATCATTAATGACATCCGCCGGGAGTCGCTTCTTTGGGTACGTGTTAGCCGAAATGTCCGTCCTGACGATTTCAACCGATTCATTCACCTCGCCGTCTTCACTCCCGTCAGGCTTCGAAGGGATCGATGAGCTGGGCATAATCGCGCTGGGGGAAATAGACTTAACGGGAGGAATTCCGGGAATATTGCGGCCAGGCACAGAGACGGGGCCTTGCAGGTTCTCTATTTGAACCAAGCCTGGTCGACGTCTCACGGCAGGGCCGGCCCGTCCCGGGGTGATGGTCGCAGCGGCTTGATTTCAAGAAGGGACGGACAGGTTTAATACCTAAAGAGACACCCAATTAGCAATCGAGCAATCATCCGCATACGACCCGAGGTTTGATTGCTTACTTGGACCACCCACATCTTGCGTTCAACGTTGAACCCACGGATAAACCCACCGATGAGGACCTCACGACCAATTTGGTAGAGTCCGTGCGTCTTGCCTTGGAGGCGGTTTCCAGGTACCACATACAATACTTGAAAGGTAGCCTTGTCCTTGATCTACACAAAGGAAAAAAAGAAGTAGTGAGTAGATTGAGATTATAAAGAATCCAAGCTGACGCACCAGATGGTCGTAGTCGGTATGTTTAACGACCACGTGGAGCTCATTCTGCTTCAAGCTGCCCGAAGTGGAGACCGGCACGGCATTCCTTTTGATGACGATTCCGAGGCCTTTCACGGCATACTTGTTGGCCAAACTTTCCGTGAACTTGTCGCAACTGCCGATGTTCAGGGTCAGTTCCTAGTCGAAGAATATCACCGGATTCGGGGCGTCTTCGATGTCGGTGCGAGGAATGAAGCGCCCGCTCAGGTGGTAAACAAAATCCGGTTTGAGAGTACTTTGTTCCGAGCCGTAACCGCATGCATTGACGATGACGTTGGTCTCCGCATCAGTGGTCTCGTTGAAGAACGCGACGGACGTCTTGTAGACAAATTACCCGTACGACGATCCATCGTTGATGATCGTATTGACCTATGAGTAACATTTGTCTGGTGGTCAGCGACTGCTGAGGTGATTGGAGATAGGGTGAGGGATTGGGAACTTGCCGTCTGGATAATGTCAAAAGGACCAGAAACGAACATGGGATGACTGATGCGGTTGGAGTTGTTCGCGACCATGTTGTTAGAAAAGGGACGCGTTCCGGCCGGCAGGAGCGTGGAGAAGGGGGAGGGGAGTGGGAGGTATTGGCGGTGGGATTGGGAAAGTCGAATCAAAAACAGAAGATATTGTCAAGGGGTTTGAATTTGAATTTGAGTGGGAAAATGAGCTCGGTATGGAGGGAGTCTGGATGGTTGTAGGGAACTTGCAATGATATACTCACCTGGCGCGGAATATAGATGTAGCCCTTGTCAGCGCAGTGAGAGGCGTGAGGGACCAAGCGAACGCTTGTCAGCGCAGTCAGGAGGCATGGGGCAGTAGCGCCATGACGTGATGAGCGACAATGGCCGGATTGAGTGAAAAAGGCTTAGCGTCGCGGAACTCGGTGCTGTGGTTTGGGAATACGACGGTGAGCAAATTTGTCAATGTCGGTTTTCGGGAAATAGGTGATGCGTAGCTCGGAATTGAGGACCGATTGAGGCGCTTGGACGACCTGCCTAGGATACCAATGAGTGAGTATGGTGTAAGCAAGAACTTCGTGGCAGATGACAAAGGGAAAAGGGTTCCTGGTCGAGAGAGACGCACACACATAAAGTGTCCACGTTTCCAGCCAGAGTCCCTGACCAGAGATGGTTTGCGCATTGGCGTCAGCTAGTCTCGTCCGGGTTCCTAGTCGCATTTGCGTGTTGTTGCCTTGGTTAGTTACACTCCCCGAAGCATCGGCTCGGAAGAAATGTTGCTCCGCCTGGAAATTTCTGCCAGGCGCGGTTGCTCCGCCCCAAATTCTAGGTCATAGCCACACAATCTGCTCGGCCGCAGGAATCAGCCCAGCGGGAACCCTTGCCGCCCCCGGAGGCCAGATTCCACCGGAAACAAAGCAATTAAATATCTCCGGTGGCTCTTCGGGACAAAGCTCTGCAAGCTACGGGAACTCAGTCACCAACATGAGTCCGTGGGGGTACTACAACTCCTACACCGACGCCGAGTCCTCAAGTGCTTACTCCAACGGGTACTCGATGATGTATGCTAAAGACGTCGATGCTAAGAAAAATAAAAATGGTGAATCTTGCTGCTTTGTATCTCCTCATCTGGTTTAGATTAGGTTCCACGATTAAATCCACACAAATATTTGTCAAGATGTCCACAAAGTGAATAGCCGTTATGGAACATAAAGACCTGAGTGATCAAGCGGAAACATTCGAGAATTAAGTCAAGAACCAAGCCTCTGAGCGCGACGATGCTTGTCTTATTTTTTGGAAAAAAAAGTGAGATTTTGCTGGTAGCGTTGCACAATGGATGACTTCCCTTCAATCTACAACCCCCCTGTAGAGCCAGATGCCAGAGCTTAATTGCAGTTGAAAAGCTAACAATTTAGCTTTTCCACTTTCAAATTAAGATCTGCAGGGACTGCAGATGGCGAAGGGAAGTCTTCCAATATGAATCTAAGTAACAGCCTCATGAGCTAACAGGATCAGGTAATCTAACAATACTACAATTATGCTAGTGTCATTGAGGTGGTCATACATATTTCAGGTCATACAATTTGAATGTCACCTCAGATGTATCGAACTCACATATCAATTCTTTGAGCTTGGATTGGATGGCAGAAGTTTTCTGGGAAAGTCTCCCTGCAATTGCAGCAATGTCATGTTAACATTAAATCTCTTCAAGAACTTTGACTCTGTACTTACAGCAGATCCAAGAATTCTTGCAACTATGAATGTAAAATTAAAAGAAAAAAATGTGAGTTCGGAAAAAGTTTTCTGTGCGCCGTAAACATCTGTGCACACACACTATGGCCCCGCTATCCAGCAAGTCCAGTTTGGCATACACACATTTCTCGACCACACGACAGCCGGCGAAATCCCCACATCAGTAAGTTTCTCAATCTGTTGGTTTTTTGGACCCTCAGACCACTGAAAATCACCTCCCCAGCATCAATGTATCCTTCAAATACACAGTCGTTCAGGCAGCAATGAAGGGTGCCACGTTGGACAAAATAAACTTATCCCATGGCGCTGCGGTTAGCTAAGACTCAATACAACGCTGGCACTTGCTTTATGAAACGACTCGGGCGGTGGTAACCAACCCAGAAACCTACGAAACTTGCAGTCGGCCCTTGGCTCTTAGCAAAGAAGAACACATGTTTGTCTCGGAAATGGTCACTGAAAAGACAACCGTCTACCTTGCCGGAATTCAACAGGAGATACTTGAACGGTTCAGCTGACACATTGCACTACAAATTATATCCAAAGAGCTTCTTCACCCACCGGTACCATGGCTTTTTCAAATAATCTACCAATATAATAGAGAATCAGGCTTGGGGAGCCAACAAACCCTGCAAGGTTTGTACAGATTCAATAGCTACATGGTAGCTGTCTGAGGTTGAGTGCATGCCACTGAAAAGGGGCCAATGTTGGAACTATCTTTCATCATTATGAATCACCCGCCGGCCCAAATTTGGGGGCAGAGGATCTTGATTGAACTAAAGATTTGATTGACTACAACATTGGAAGAGTGTAAAGTTGGACTGAACAAGGGCTAGGAGAGAAAGAATGGAAGTATGTAGCACTAAAGAAGATGATTAGAAATTGAGGCAATGAATTTAGTTAGACAGATCTCAGAAAAGAGATGACAGAAGATTTAATTGAAGGAATGAGACACCATTGAGAAAGAGGATTAAAAAAAGTATGAGGAGAAGAGATTGTCAGGTTGTGGTTCTGCTACTCATAGCTTTATCATATCTGCTGGTGTCACTCATTCATGACCTGTCATTTACAGGTCTCACCCTCAATTAGGGTACTTCATGTGACATCAGTAGAACTCATTGACCCACCTGCATTCATTCATATCCAAGTGTCCTTAGTACAGTGGTTAGTAAACTTGACATGGATAAAAGAGACGTGGATTCAACTCCCACAGGACACATAATATTTTATGGAGTTTCATAGAGATGATGTCAAGATTTAATTGATTGATTGTGATCAGCGCTGGGTTGCTAGGATATGCTATTTGCCAAAAATAGTGTAGTGTAGCAGCGCTTTTTTTTCTGCCAACGCTGTAGCGTTAGCACATTGTTAGCTGTCCTAGGGGCGGCTATGCTGCACTACAGCCCTTTGTAGCGGGTTTTTACCACTAACAAGGGCTGTAGTGCAGCTTAGAAACACCCTTTTAGGGGTGCAAGCAACACTGGGCTGCTTGCACTTTTTTGGAAAAAAGCACAGCGTAGCCTCCCTCTTACCAGCCCAAAAATGCCGTAGCGTTAGCGGCCTGGTAGTGCAGCTAATCTGCGCTACACTGTGTTTACGCGCTTTTAGCATGTTTTTCCACTAAAAAGCGCTGTCACACATCAAAAAAGGCCGCTTTTTTGAGGCTGGGTGTGTAGTGTTAGGGCCAAATTTGCTAACAGCCAACAGAAAATCATTAGCTGTAGCAAAATTACGCTACCGCTACGGGTAGCTTAGCTGGCCCAGCGTGTAGTGATAGCAATGGTACTTCTATCAGCTACGATAAAAACCATTAGCTGTTAGCAATTTTTGCTAAGCTGACTGCTATGGGTAGTGTTGCTATTTTTGCTAATTCTAGTAGCTACTCTTGCATGAGTAAAATTTAGCTAGGTTTTAGGTAAGATGACAACACAAAGTTTTTATGTCTTCAGGCTCAAGTTCCCAGAAGTGGCATGAAGGCTGACTCAATAAGCTTTTCAAGAGCATCCACACTGCCACAATTGAGTTGATCAGAAGGCCCAAATTAGCAGTTCATACTGCCCTAATGTCTTGTCTTGTACAAGATGTGTGCTACTGCCTAGATTGTTTGTTTTGATTACAGAAATTAAAAGTACATGAAAAAATCAAACATTACAATTAGTTGGTCCTAACTTCATTTCTTCTGGTTCGTGAGTAAGTGATGGTACATAAGTGCAAGACTTGAGCTTTGGTGGTGTAACTGGTACACTATCCTCAGCATTATGCATTTGGTAAGATCAGCATTATTTGGTTGCAAGTGATGGGGTTGTTATAAGAATGTGGATAAAAATTGGTGGGGTACATCAGAGGGGAGATGAGTTGTCATAAGGGTTTATTTACATAGGGTATTAAATGTAAGGGACCCTTTAATTGATGATGGATTGAAGGGATTGTGTGGACTCAGGAAAATGGGCGGGGTGAAGTGGGAAAACACACCCAAGCTCCCCCAAAACCCTAGCTTATCACAAGCCCCTCAATCAGGGGACCGGTGACCTATGGCTGGCATGGGTGCCACTCGCAAAGCAAGCCTCCAAACAAGGTCACAAGTCCCTCGATCTGAGGGCCAGTGACCTATGGCTGGCATGGGCACCACTTGCAAAGCGAGCCTCCGAAGTAGGGGCTTGGGACTCATGTCCCAAATTTGGTGTGAGAGCTGAAGCGGGTTTGGCAGGGGAAAACTTGCCTCCCCTTTCAAACTATTTTCCTCCAGGAGTTTTGGGCTGCCGTTTGGACCATTGGAAAGGCCTTGATGACACCTACCCGTAGTTCCAAAACAAATCCATCAATCCCATCCATCACCTTTGAAAATAAGATTGAAACTTGGCACTTTTCTATCCCGGAAAGCCTGTTCAAGGAAAATACAGCTTTTCATATGAATATCTTCCCACCTGAATTGCAGAATCTCCCTTCCTTTGATGGCAAGGAAGGGATGTAAATATTTGTCGGCCGTTGACAGTGAGAGCGGCACTGGATGACAGCATTGCAGCCTATTAGGGCCTCTTTGCTGCATCATTGTAAGTTGCCTGGTTGGGCAGGATTAACCTTCTGATTGAAAAAGTGTCATCAAATTGGCCTCAAGCCACAAGCTCTCAAGCCAAATTTGGGACATTAGTCCCAAGCCAAGGGGCTTGTGACAAGCTAGAACAAAACCAACATGCTCTAACATAGGGCAGTTTACGCTCCACCAAAATCAGCCAAAATCTCGTCTGACGGACACATCAGCAAAGGCTAAAATGGCCTACAATTGAATTGAATGTGGTTGCTAATTTCAAGTTAAAATCTTGCTAATTTTATCCAGCGGCTTTATGGTTAGTTATTCACAACCGATTAGGTGACACGGGTTACATGAATTCGTGACTTGAGTCCCAGAGGGAAAGTCCAACAGTGACGGTCAAGGACTCGGTGAATCAAGCCTACAACTTCCGAGCAGGCCGGCCGGACGACTCCGCAGCCGCCCGACTGCCCTTTAAGCCGCTTCAGGGTAATCACTGCTTTACAGAAGGAGTGCTGGAGTTGTGCTTACGTTGCAAAGAGACTGGGACTCACATATTTTACAACACATGCACCCTTTGTGTTATTGAAGTTCACCCTTTCTTTGGCCGAACCGGTTACCGAATGGCTTTCGTTTGTTTCTATTCCCCTACACCATGAGAAATGATGTACTGCTTGCAGCGACTTGTTGAGTCGCTTGTATAGCAAGAGACACACCACCGTTCATGGTGAGCTGGTGTCTGTCAGGTTGCTCCGTTTAGTCGTGGCGCATTCTTTGCCTCAACATGAGCGACCGCTGGAACCCCACCAGACCCCACCTCAACAAAGCCTATATACACAAGGGTACATGGCGGCCTTGTTGGATGGTTGGCCGTGGTTGCTGAGGACCACATAAGGTTAAACAAACTGGAAAAGTGGGTGTTACACATCGTCTACATGTATGTATGTCTTCTCTGCGCATCTACGCCAAAGAAAAAGTATCATCAATCGTGCTCAGGTCGTCTAAGGTTGGTTGTATGCAGATTTCTTTGTTCGACTGATGAGTTCAGCAGTACTGATCTCTCTCACTCTCTCCGCCCATATCTGGGGTCCTTTCTGCCGGTCACCATCCGCCGTGCTGATGTCTGAAGAGACTGCCCGTGCCACCTCCCTTTCTCGCACTTTTTGCTATTTATTATACTTATCTTTTCCGTCTTTGACAATCAAAAATGATCAGGAAGAGTCGCAAGTTTCGTAGCAAGGTCAAGCGCCAAGATCTAGACGAGTATGAATCGGCCTCTTCCAGTTCCGGCATTGAGATCGACACACCTTATGTTGAACATAGTATGTAACAATCTTTCTATCCATCTGCATTTATGACTATTTCGATTTATGATGATATATATACCAGAGCGGAAGAGATCCGGCGACAAAGCACCGGCTTCTACGAGCAAACTCCACTCCCGGGATGCAGCAAGTATGTCTCTTTCGCCCGACCAAACCGACATGCCATTTTCCATCATCTTAACGTCTGCCATCTGCTACTCTGCGCACCTACCAAGACCGCAGGACTCAATGTTCTACCGTGTCCCCGCCCGGCAATTCCCCAGATTCTAACCGGGGTACTCTTTACAGAAGCAAACCTGTCCCACAAAACCCCCATAAAAATCCCCCAGCTCCACCAGGTATGACCGTTTTTGAATGTAAAAAATTCATTCGAAGATGCTGATTCCTTGGGATCATCCCTCTTACGTTGACTTGGTGAACGGAAAATTCAGGAAGATCCCTCAAATCTCTCTCGGTCGCCCAAAAGACGAAAATTGAAAAAGCAAATGCTGAAAAGGCAAAGAGGGATCGCGAGACTCGAATCGGACTGCTGAGCACCAAGATCTTGAGTGACTTGTGTGTGAAGACAAGTAAAAAGGATGTGGATCAACTGTGCTTGGAGAGACTTGGATGGAGGTCCGAGAAATGGGCGCAGACCTTCACAGACTCCCAAGCAATCATCTATGGACCGATGGATGATCCTACAAGTCCAACTTCGGCCCAGAAGCGCAAGTTATCATCGGCGAGAAGACCGGCTTCAGCCGGCCAGCAAGAGATCAAATGGACTTCGGCCATCGAGATCGATGCACTAATACTATCCATAATGAAAGCTGGAGGTGAATCTCCATTCTGCGTCCGCGGCTCTCCTCCGGCTTGGAGCTCGATCAAATACGATAGGCTCTCCGATGTCAGATCGGTATTCGTCCATCGTACTCTCGTCCATCAGTTCCTGATCGATGGAAAACCCTCTGTCGCCGATTCTGCTAAGTTGAAACATCGACTCCAGTTTTTCGGTGAGTCCTCTTTTTTTTTCTCCCTCGGCTTGTATCGGTTGTCTGATCTAAAAGAAATCTGGATAGTTTTCGGTGGTGGAAAAGAGCCGGACTCATGCCAATCTGAATCGGCTCCTGTAGTCAACACTCGAGTTGAACAGATCCTTCGCGGAGGTATGTATCAAACCAAATTGATTTAAAGAGCACTATGTAGTATCCCGATCATCCGGATTGAAAATGTTGATTGTGTGGTTGTTTTTTTGCTACGTAACAGGGGCGGTAATTGTGCCGACGTTTTACAGTCTATTCGAGAAGACAAAGGAGCAGAAAGGAAGGGAATACTTCCGGGACTTGAAGAAACTTAGTCACTCCCACCCATTCCTAAAAATATGTTTACATCCATCATTGGTCACCCAAATAAGCGAACAACTAGCCCACAATAGCACGAGAATCGAGACAGAGGTTTTAGCCGAATTCTTAACCGAAAGCTTTGACACGCCTAGTAATTCAGGGAATGTGGATGATTTGGCGGATTGGATCAGACTCGATCGTAACATCATCAGTTGGCTTTGGGCTGATGACTCGCCTTCCTTAGACTCGGATCCTCGTCCTGAGGTCATCGAACTCAACGCTATCGCTCACACGTTTGGAGAACTCCGCGATAAACTCTTCCACCACTTCAGACGATTCATTATTCTCATTCCTGACGACTATCCGTACGCAAACAAGACCTTGCACGATGACGTGAGTTATACCATCTTCTCTCTCTCTTCATTTTATCTTTCGCTCCGTCTTACTAAACAACTTATCCCCTTTTTTTTTCTTTTCTCTCTTATCAATAGGTTGAATTGGTCAAGATTGGTCAATTATTATCCAAATTCCTTCCATTCGGTCTAATCTAATCAGCCAATCATCTCCAACATCCACGAGGTGTCAGAGTGATCAATGTGTTAAAGCCATTCTATTCTGTTCAATTACTACCCCTCTCTCCTGGTGTTGCTAAGCTTTTATACCACTACAGCCTGCTTTTTTTTCTGCTCTTTTCCTTTTTGATTCGTCTTCGGCCTGCCTTCGTCGTTTTCATTAATGTTTCTGCTAATATACATGGCGGTGGGTAAGTAAAAAAGAGCTGAATGTGTTGGGGAGAGTGTTTGTTGAGAAGGCTTTGCTTGTATACTTATTTTGTCATGAATCTATGTAGAGCTTGTAGAGCTATGTAAGCAGCTTGTGTTTGTGTGTTAAAAAAATTGAATCTGGTTAGAATCACTAGCCGAAGGGCTTCTTCTTTGATTTTTGTTATGTATGTATCTGTTTTTTTAAGTCCTTCACCCAAACTGATTTCACGATATTGTGATTTAATTGTGTGATTTTGTGTCCTACATGAGCTAGATACTCATGGTCCTTCTAAATCTGGTACTTCTCTGAAACAATCAAAAACTGGATCTCGTATATAAGTTCTCTATCAGAACCATTTGTAGAGAAAGACTGAAACAAGAAGAGCAAGTTGAATTATTACATTGTTTGTCGATCGGATCTCTTCAACACGAGAATGTGTGTATGCAGAAATTGTTGAAAATTATTGCGTCGATTGCACGAGGCATCTCCAAAGTCAACCTCAAACGGAGAAGAAAATTATCAACTTGATACCAGGCAAAAAAAAAAAGAGAAACACCTCACCAAAGAAGAAAAAAAGACCCCCAAGGTACCCATAGGATCAAAGGATTTATTGAAGCTATTATCTAAAGCTAATAGTAGTAACAACTTAGTGGCAAAGATAAAAATGAAAATAAGAAAGTAAGCAATGAAATTAACACAATGAAATTTAGAAATAAAAATGCACCTTGTTATCACCATGAAAAATTAATTATTACTTGATGTCAGGTGGCATCAAGCAGCTTTTGTTTTAGCTCTGTTCCTGCCATAACTATGCTTCCAGCTGACGACAATGGCCCCTTTGTGCTTTGCAAGGAGTTGTACCTGCAATCAACTGGATGTGTCATAGGGAGATTATAAAAGTTGAGCTGATGTCACTTGTCTATTAGTGATCATTGAATTTTCCTCGTGTGTAGTTCATTCTTGGCTTGGCCACTCGAGCAGACTGTTGTAACCCAGGAAAGGGTTACACATCTGAAGACTTGCCACAGACTCAACATATACTTCCTGGAGACAATTCCAGGAAGTAGCATTGAATTACTATCATGTTCTACTAAAACCTCATTTCCACTGCCATTTCCTCAACAGGTTATGAGCCCTTAAACCTCATCTCACTCACATTTCTCTGCAGCAAGTCTACTAATTATTTACTGGTCTGACTCTACACCCAAACCAGTGTAGACTTCAAACTTCCTTTCTGGCCGGTGTGCTTAGTCAAACTCAGTCAGTCCAATATCCTTGGTTGAAATCTTCTTTGTTTTCCCCTTTGTTTTTTTTTCTTCTCAACAATACTAAACCTTTTCAAGGGGATGGGCATACTAGCCATCTTTTGAGGTTGGAGTTAGTGGAATTACTCCAACACTGTACAACAACAGTCAGGTTGAGGTAAAATTTTTCCCCTTTTCAAAATCACTTATACTCCTTTTTCACATTTTTCTCTACTCATACATCTCCCTTGGGTTTTCCTTTTTCTATACCTACCCCAATTTTCCCTTTTTTACCCTCTCTACTCATCCATCTCACCTTTTTTTCCTTTTCCCTTCTTTCCTACTCCATCTGGTCTCATTTTTTCTCGTCCTATCTCTCCTCCATCATTTCCCAACATTTCAGCCACCAACTCTCAAAATCCCTCCAGAAGAGAGTCTCTGAGGGACTCCAAGTCAAGTTCTTCCCTCATACATGGAATCAATGTGTGGAAACTGGACAGTCAGGATGGTTGTTTTCATATGGAAGATCTTTCTAACTCTGTGCTCAGCAGTACCCATGGCCCTTCTTGATCTGAACATTGGTCCCGTGTAGGAAGGCATTCCCCGCCTCATCATTCCACTTCCAATGCTCCTCAACCCAACCATCCTGCCTCTGCATAACATTTACCTCCACTGCCTCTACTCCTGCTCCACCTCCACATGCTCCTCCCAACTTTGTGGTGAGCAGCGTGATTTCAAAACTGCTCAATTCTATTTGAAACAAGCTAAATGGATGTTGTCTACCATTTCCTCAATTACTCTCAATTCAGAGGATATTCTGTGCCTGGATGGTTCCAACTTTAGCCAATGAACCAGGATGCTCTGGGAAATAGGTGGGGCTAGCCTTGCACATCCTGAATTGTTCTTCCAGGCATGTGACAACCTTAGCTTTGTGTGTACTGGTTGATCTTTATTTCTAGCATTGGTACACAGATTGTTGGTCAGCAATTTTCAAGAAATCAAACTGCTACATAAAATGTATACCAGCATCAAGAAGAAGTTTCACAGTTTCACTGACTCCCGGGCTACACAAATGAACATCTGGTATAAATTCTTGAACTTCAAGAGTGGTCTGCTGGCAACCACTGGTGGAATTTCCTCCTCTCTCAAAGATTTTACACTGAACTGAAAGCTATCATCATGAAGATGCATTCCAACATGTTCCTTGGCTTCATCCTGCAGGTGGCCATCATGTCATTGTCATCAAGGCTGGATTCCAATCATATTTTGAGCAACATGTTGAACTTACAATTCAGCAAGACCCATCAGCATTTTGTCCTACTTTCTCTTCACTACTTCATTTGTTTTGAATATGCAGGAAACAACACCAGCCGACCTCTCAAACAAGCCTGACTTCAATCCCTTCAAATCACACATCCAAAGTCAATAGCAAATGATGCCTCCAGGTATTTTGATGTGTCAGCCTACCTTGCAGATATTGATCAGTCAGATTGGCCAGATGCCCTTTATTTCTACATGGTTACTAAAAAGTGGTGCTGGACGTGTGGTGCTGAAGATCATCACACCAGGGACTGTTCCCAGAAGTCTCAGAAGTTTGGGCATGGGATGCTGGTGGGGACCCAATACAGCTTCTGAGTGGTTTTCAGGTGACTTCTAATGGTTTCCCAAACATGAACAGTCAAGACACCCTATCATTTTTCAACAACAAGAAAATAAACTGGCTGATTACTACTTTCCTTGGTACTAAGGAATGCCTCCGGGTACCCGTTGGGGGGTACCCCTTGCACCCTCCAGGCGGTGCCGGGTATCGGTTTTTGGTGAAAAAACAGCCAGGTACCCGGGTCCGCTGGGACATTCCTTACTTGGTACAGACCTAAGACACCAACTTATGTGGCCACTCAGGAATTGGTATTGGCTCATGAAGTGGAGGTTCATGGCTCTCTGATGACTTGGATGATCTGTATTTCAACTCCATTGCACTTGAGGAGAACATTTTAAGTCATCCGGTGATTTTTGACACTGGGGCTTCCCATGGTTTTACTGGGTGGAAGATTTTTTTTCACAACTTCCATCCAATTTCTCAACCAATTTATGTTTCCGTAGTTACCAGAAGAACCACATCTTTCATCACAGGAAACCAATATTGGACCAGATGCCACACAGGTCCTCCACATTACACATGTAATATTCAGCATCCAAATGAGGCTTATGTGTGATTTAGATCTTGCATATTTAATATGAGAAGTGGTTGAGAGTGTTTAGCATAGGCATCAGGATTATTGGCTGACATTAAATATGCATGAAATATGGGGAATGAGTGAGAACAGAAAAACCACAGTAGAAATTAGAAGATTTCTTTCTCAATGTAAATTATCTTGCTGAGCTGGTTAGATCAACTCATGAGAGCTCATTTTAAGGGCTAATGTGGTAGTATATTAATTCAAATCCGCCTAATGCAAAAAAAGGTCCCCATTAAGAAAAAAAAGCAGGTAACTGTGAAAAAGTAATTTTTTGTTATGTTGTTGGATAACTATCATTGAGTTGATCTATCCAATGTAAAAAAAGGATAAACAGATGTAATTTAACTTACTACTCTACTTGAAACTAAAAGAAAGTTATTTTACTTGGAAAATTGATTTTGGACAATTAAAAAATTCATGTTATCCAAAGCTCCTTGGATGATGTGCATCCACCACAAAAAAAGTGGTGGCACCTTCATGCTGTCAAGTGACACATCATAGTACAAAGGCCCCTTGACTAATCAGTCAAGACTGTACTGTTGGTGCATCTCCAGGCCAGACAGGTTTTTTGAGCTGTATTGGAAGACTTCCCTTTGCCATCTGCAGCCCCTGCAGATCTTAATTTAGAAGTGGAAAAGCGAAATATTTAGCTTTTCAACTGCAATTGAGCTCTGGAATCTGGCTCTACAGGGGGGCTGTAGATTGAAGGGAATTCATCCATTTTATTCTATTCAAAACTCATCAGATAAATCAACAAATACAACACAACCAAAAAAAAGTGACTCAAAGAACACCTGCTTCAATCATTAAATCTACTTCAATGTCACTTTGGCATGTACTCAAGTTCCTCAAAACATTTTGCAGGATCAATATTCAAAAGCTCATGATGGAACTTTGAGTTGCATCTCCTTTTTTTTTGTATATTAAAAAACATTGAGTATTACCATACCCTTGATGACAGCATAAGTAATTTAGTGTTTTTGCCGCATCTCCATTACAACTCGTTTTAACAAGTAATTGTAACAATAGGTAAAAATATCCTTAGTTTACAACGATGAAGTATTTGTTCAATGAATTTCACCTTGTTAGAATGGGTTGCTGTTACTAGGTGGGGCTGTGAGACTTCTCGTATTAATTAATCCCAGCGCAGTTCTTCCTTCATATTTTCTCCCCTGCTGTCTTTCCAAAAAAAAAGGATGATTTCGGCTTGCTGTTGTGATTTACCGATACTGACATTTCTTTAACCCTCTGTCATGGGGCCAATTGAAGGCATGAGGACCACCGGTGTGAGGGACTGGATATGAAGCGACGAAAATATGCCAGTGATAAAGGGGTGGAGCCTGAGGTGAGTTAAGATAATTGATGAGTGCGCCAGCTGTGATCGAAGGTGACTGTTGAAACCGGAAATAGCGCAGGGATTGGTTACATCCATTGACAATACATACTGTTGGCTATAACCTGGTAGTGAGACTCACCCTGGACTCAGACAGTGCGGTTGAGCTTGCGTGATCCCTGCGCTATTCCTGGTTCGAAGTAGTTCGAAGTCTTGGTAGTTGTTCCAACCCTAGCTTTTCTCCCACTGCCTGGAGGAATGTTGTTGAGGCTTCCTTTATTTTAGCTGTGCTGGATTTCGTTCCAACAAGTTGACTAAAAAACTCATGTTTCCAATCTCGTTCTGAACCCGTTCAATTGGGCGATAGCCCTATATCACTTTATTTTTACCTGCTTATTTCGGAATCAAGGCCAAAGATTTACTATCCTTATTTCCAGCGAAAAATTCCAACATCTTCGACATGGTTCAGGCAGGTCACCCTTCTGGAAGAAATCCTTTCTTCCCTGCCCCTTGTCATAATTTTTGGGGTAAAGTGTGCATAGATCTGAAGTATTCCTCTTTGGCACGTGCCACGTTGCTCCACTCATGATTGTGAGATTCACAGTCGAACTCCCCTGATGGCTTTGTCAGAGATCCCTCGGAAGGCGGACCCGCGCTTGAGTCCCTTTCTTCTCAAGCAACCCAATCCAAACACATCTTCAATGTCGATGAAACTTCTCTCCGCTCCAAAAAAAAGCGCAAAGAGGCAGAAGGGATTGAAGATGAAGAGGATGAGGATGACGTTACCTATGAACGGAAGAAGAATCCCGGACGGCGGAAGATAGATATCGAATATATACAAGATAAGAGCAAGCGGGTGAGTATTTTACATAGTTTGTTTGCAGAACGTGTAAACTTCAGTATCTCAGAATTAGCATCAACTCTGTCACTTTAGCATATCACTTTTTCCAAGCGCAAAGCCGGAATCATGAAGAAGGTGTCTTAGAATGTTTCTCTTGGATTGATGAAAGAAGGAATAGCTCACTACTGATTGTAATCTTGGCTTACGAGCTAGCAACCTTACCGGGCACTCAGCTACTGCTGCTTGTGGTATCAGAAACTGGGATTGTGTATACCTTCACGACGCCTAACCTCCAGCCTATAGTTTCTGATGATCCCGGCAAAAGTCTCATCTCGGTAAGTAGTGACTCAATTATTCATGTTTTCATCGTTGCGCAGTCTTCCCGGGCTGATGAAGGACCATCTTGCAACAACAAGTCATGCTTGAATGACGGCGATGCAGAGATTCGCATCGAGCAAGAAGATCCCGAGGATGAATTACCAGCGAGCCCGGGTGAAGCTGAAGAGCATGATTTGATGGCCATTTCTTCAAATCACCGGGCTACATCTGGAACTCCCGGACACCTTCAGCCATTAAGCGAGTCATATCACCCGGGAAACCAAGCGAGCGCGTTGGCAAGCTCCTTAGCCTCAAGTAACACAATCCCTTATTTTCAAGAATCTTCCGAGCATTTGTCCCAGCCGTATAATTCGATATTTCTTAGCCCTTCAGGAATTCAGGACATTTACCCCAATCTAGGTCAGCAGATCGGTTTATCAGCCCCCGACAGCCTGGGTACAATACCCAGCCTTCAGATTTGTCCTCCAAGGCCGACCCCTCTGAATTTACAAGAAAACCAATCCATGTTTTCAATGGACGGTTACATCCAAATGGGGGATCAAAGCGAAAACCGTAAGATCAGGAGACGCCGGACAGAAACCGACCTTCGTCAACGAGCGACGCTCTCGAGCCTGAGTGTAGCTCCGCCCGCTTTGCCCAGTCAATTTCCCTTTGACGCCCAACACAACTGGTTTGAAACTCCTGATGCAATGAACATAGGCCCAATCCCAGGGAATCGATCTACTGATTTCGATTCAGCTCCGGTTTTCAATACCGTCGTCTCAAGCTTCTTACTGAAAGAATGTGAAAACTATCATGGGCCGATGGACTTGGAATCTACCAACAGAAACCTGCAAAGTCAAATTGAGCAGAATGTCGTCCTATTCCTTGACGCGTGTGATCATTATCCTCTAGGGGACGCTTCACGCGGTTCAAGAAAGTGGCGACAGGAACTCTTCCCTCGAAAACAACTACTGGCGGAGTGCTTGAAGTTTTTCTTCGAGGAGTATCTGCGTGAGTTCTTCCTACGAACTCCTTCTTTCAACCACGTTGATTGTCTTTGAGCTAATCAAACTTCTAAAAGCCCGTCTCAAACACTTGCCATTGGAGGGCTTGGCGTCTTATGCCGAGGATCGACAAAAGCTGGTTCAATTCGCGTCGATTTTCTATGAGGACCCGGAGCGGGTGACTACGGAGCTATGTGAAATCATCAGAAGCTCTTCAGGTGCACACATGCAAAATATTAACCGAGGTACCCACGGTTCAAATTCTGCACAAGGCGCCCCATTGACTTCTCCTATCCCCAACACCTACATTACGCGACTGAAATGCGCTCCAAAGCTTAAACCGAGGAAAGGGGTCAACATCACACTTAGGGGAGGGCGTCTTCAGACTGTCTTGGAAGAATACACGGATTGGTGTCGGAAAAATAAATCGAGTTGGTCAGGAAATAAACCAAACTGCCATGTAAAAGGATTGTTCAAAATTGAGCGAGTTCGACGCACGTTTTGCTGTTGCTCCCTCATCGGTGAAAGTGAGTTGAGAAATTCCTGATTCAGTTATGAAGACTGCCCTTAATGACTTAAAAATCTTCACCTTTACTGAATCCATACCATAACCCGGGCTAATTTTAGATTCATACGAAGGAATCACAGCGGTGTTGAAGATACGCTTTCCGGCCTCAGCGATCAAGTTGATTCGAAAAGATAAACTTGAGTTAGAGGTTCAAAATTCAGATGACGGGAGTGAGTGGAATATTTTCAACCATTTCCACTTTGAACTGTCCCCGGGAGACGAGCAGGAAGAAGAATAGTCGAGCATCCTACCGGGCGAGGGGGCTATAGACTCCGCACTCCTACAAAAATTATGCGAACAAAAGAAACTAAGTCTGCCGGACGCTCAAAGATGGATTGAGAATCAACGCTTGATGAAGCTGTACATAGAAGCTGGAGATTTTGATGATGATGGGTTTGAAAGTAAGGTACCACCCAAAGGTGGGAAGCAAGCGTTCAGGTAAGCCTCGTGGTGAATTTTTGACTTCAGCTGCATCTCTCGGACACCTGACCTTCCGTTCTTTCACTTACTTTCAGGGTCAAAAAACCGTCTATTGCAGGAAATAAGACTAGTGATTCCCCTCAGTTTGATTTGGAAGACCTAGCACACATGAAGGTCTTGAACTCCCCTCATTGAACCACCACTTCATCACATTTGGAAAAACTAAGACTTTCGCAAATCAAATGCGAGTCTTTCCCATCTAAGCCTCATCTTTGAAGCGTAAATATATTCATTGCTTATAATTGATGATAAGTCCCTTGCGACCATTAATTACACTTTTTCACCATAAAAGATAGATCATATGACAAGCTATGTCAATATCCAAACATGATTATTTGTGAAGCTATAGCATTCATTGATTCTCCTCCAAATCCTCATCATTCTACATGCAGAAAATTATCAATCTATAATTACATTCAAAAGACATTCAAAAGTTTGTTTTCATGTGCTAAAGAAAAACTTCGACACACAAATTACACACGTTTACAAGAAATCCATGAATTTGTAAAACCAGAAATGTACAATCTTTTCCGACAAATAATAAATTAAACAAGTGATAAAACGGGCGTTTTCCAATCAATTCACTTTTGTTAATTACAAGAAGTAAAAGGATGAAGAGAATTCAATCATTGCATCTTGTGTTGGGGTTTTAGTAGTGCTTGGATAACTGAGCAACAAGAATAACCTTAAATCATGCAAGTTTCAATTTAAGAATCATGTTTTCAATGGGAACGTCCTTTATTTTGATCCCTCGTACAAATCTAAGGTCATAATACTAGATTCCTGAAACCCACTGCAACTTAATCATCACTTTTCCAATGATGTATGAATAAAATGATGGTATTCTGAATTAAGTTATACCTTTTCTTTCATTATAGTTTGTTACCCTTTACTTTCTCTCAACCACTAATTTCTGTTGTTGATAATATCAAATCAAGTCAGGTTACAGTTCCGTTCAGGGGCTTGATTTATATCTTGATGTGCACCCCTATGTGGTCATTGAAACCGAGTAGCCCTCTAGCCTCCCCAATCACCATCTTCTTTTTCCTCCCTTCTTGACTTTTGATTTCGAATAATTGTTTATCCACTTTATGAAATCACAAGTTGAATAATTTTAGGTAATTCCTCTAACAAATAGGCCCATCCAGAAAAATTAACCATTGAATATTATTATTTTAATTTGTGTCACGTCCTTGCTCTGCATTCCAACAACCAATTTCTCCAGGCTTTCTACAGTACCATGCTATCTGCTGTCTCAGCGGAAGTCAAGTTTCATCATCGAGGAATAAGTTTTATGTTTGACTGAGATCAGGAGCTAGGCTTTAAGTTTATGACAGCGGAATATAGAATGCTTGGTAAAGCACGTTTCCTGAACTTCAAATGTTTCACTTGGCCCAAAAAATATCTCTCTGAGAGTCAACTACCCCAACACATTGAGCCCCTACACTTTTTGCGATATCTTAGCCTGTAACTTTGCGAAGAATGAAAACACTCCCTGCACTCGTCGCAATCGTGATTCTGAACTTGGTACAAAGCAGATTTGTGGAGAAGGTTGAACTAGCGACCACAGCCCGCAAGCATACTGATGATATAATCTCAGAAAATAGGTGATGAGGCAGTTCTCTGATAAGATATACTAGAGCATCTGATTCACTGATTGCAACTGGTATCTAAAGATTGGTCGACCGATCCATCCATGAGCCGCTGACTCCATACAGATTGAGTTCCAGGGGCTTGGGGGATGCTGTCGATACAGAAGCTTTACTTTCTGGTACAACTAGGGAACTGAAAGAGATTGTCTTCTTGAGTGAGTTTTAGTAGTTTGTTCAACGGGACCTCACGTAAAGTAGTCGGGTTACCTTTACATATACGACATTTAGGGCTCAAGCGTCCGGCCGCTGGCTGATCCTGTTGAGTTTATAGGTGCTTGGGGGAGATCCAATACTGAGGATGGCAGCCTACAAAAGTGGCCGGTTTCCGAGGTCCGGAAGAGTGGAAACCACGTTGACAGTCTCGATCAAGGTAATACGTACGATACAAATCCCATCCAAAAAAAGCGGAAGCATCAAGAGACTGAAAATGTGATAAGCCAGGTCGATTTGGATCGTAGTTCTGGTTCAGGTTGGTTGAACCCCATGGGTCAGCAAGAATTTTTTACATCAACTTCGGCAAGACCAGCTGATGACGCTTTTATAACACTTAACTTAAAATAGGTGGCAGCACTTCAAAGGCGTCTAATCCTGTGTTCGAAGGTTTCCCAAGTGTGATCAGAACCCCTGACGTAGAAACAGACTCACCTGCCGCGTTGAACGCAAAAAGTGCAACGGGGCATGCTGCTGAGACGTATCGAAAGCAGGGCACCGAGGTACTTGGACAAGTTGATGGGTCTGATTCACTAGAAATAGGACAGGATCCAGATGGTTCGGAAATGACCGAAAAGGGCTCTCGAGCAAATACCCAGATACCAATTCAAGCAAGCGCAAGGCCGCAAGACGACACACATTTGGGAGGCACTGAAACAGCTTATTCCAATGTCAGTCGCATCTGGGCTTGGATCTACTCAATGAAGCTAGACATCTCGCAATCACTTCACAATGAGATGATGATGGTTGCACATGAGGGAAAAATTTCCAACTTCATCAAGTCTCTATCCGTGAGTATACAAGATATGGCAGGTCAAAAACAATCAGATCCGAGTGAGGAATTGGTAAAGCCCGAATCAGAAAACAGGTTCAAAGACTTTGCTCATCTTCTCTGTTGCATACATTCAAATTTCATCAAAAGCTTGAACCCAGAGGGGAATGGCTATCTTGAGGAGCAAGTGTCCATGTACAACCACATTGTCAACCTTTTTAAAAAATCCGAAGAATCTGGAAGCAGTTTCGATATGGAATTTCACAATCAAAGAGGGAAACAATCGGACCCAAAAGCACTATCTCTTACCAGTCTGATTGCTGGAGCACCCAGTTCACAATATGCATACCCAACCCACACAATTAACAAGCCAAGGTGTATTGAACCATTTGCATCGATTTGTAAATCTCGGATATTGATGGCTGAAGCTGCGGTCAGTTGTCTTGCCTCATATTACAAAACTGAAAATGAACAAAAGTGCCGAACTTTGTTCAAAAATGACGGAAATTTCATTGAAGCATTGGCACAATTGCAAAAATGGAATTTTGTTGGGTCCGGAAGACGTAGAGCCATCACATAATTTCAAAATAGAAGAGACAGGCTCAACTTCTTTCCATGGAAGAATCATTTAATAATGAAAGAAATAGGCATGGAAAATCCAATTTCAAAAAGATTCAACCCCTTTCAGGTAAGAGCAAAGTTCAATACTGAAAAATGGGTGAATCCCATTCCAGGTAGAAAAACAGAATATCCAAGTCAAGGAGATGCTTCCACAAGCCAAAAAGATTACCCAAATATCAAAACTGACGATATTGTGGAAAACATTCCTGAAAAAATTTGGGCAACTATTTCCATGTTGGGAAGCAACTACAACAAGTCTATCAAGGAAATTCACATTGGAAACCACAATTTAATGATTTCTAACATGGATAGACAGATCAGTAAGACACAGAATCCAATTCAAATGTACACCAGATTATTGAAAAGAGATGTTTTATGTGGTGAAGTTAAAGACATGCTTGATTTGTTTTGGAAGATTAATTCTAGGTTTATTGAGAACTTGGGATGTGCTCCATATGAGAAAATATTCATGGAAGAGCAAGAAAGTTTAAGAAGTGAACTATTTCACATCCTTACTTCATCAAACAACAAGAAATCAACTTTTTTGGAAACTCAGGAGGAAATTAGTAAGAAAGATATTCAAGAACTGATTCTCAAAGCATTGAATCATCATGATGAAAAAGAGATTAAATACATGTGTAAAAGATACAAAAAAAATGATTATAACCAAAAAGGAAGTTATGATGACACAAGCAGTCATCAGGGTCATGAACTACTATTACTTCAAAACCAACCCTTCAAAATGGTTACAGATCTTCATGATTGAAGAAAATTTTATCATGAGCATGGCACAAGTTTCAAAGAGGACAATCAGAAGTGATGTGCATAGAGATTGGATGAGTAAATCCTTCAAGGAAATCAGTAAAATGAACCTTCCTTGGAAAAACATTTTACTCAAAACAAAGCAAAACAGCCTTGTACTAAGGCACACTTTTGAACCAATTGCTTCTGATAAAATTCTTCATGATGTTGGGGAAATTTGATAGAAATGTGTGAAATGCACCATTACAAACAATTTCCCTTTTCAAAAAACAAAAGGTTGTGAAAAACATCTTTCATAATAGTAGAGTTTTTCCATAACAGATAAATACACAATGTTTTATTTAACTTATCTATTTCATACACCCTAAAGAATATAACTAGTAGCCAAGTTCATAAATCCAGTAACACAATTTAATCATCAAAAATGGCAGTATTCAGAGTTTTGAGTTGTTTGAATTCACACCTGCCCTCTGGAGTTCTTTTCCTTTATATTCAATTCATTTTTCTTATTCATGTCTCACTGCCTCCTTCCCCAAAATTAGGGTGTTGTAACTAGTCTTTTATAACTATCTGGTTTCTGAGAATAAATCTGCTGTTCTTTCATGAAAATTTTCTTCTAAAAGCCTTTTAACCCTTTTAATGGCTATGCCACTCTACCACTGAGGGCCATTTAATCCCTTCCAGCTGAAGGGGCTTCTTGTCTCTTGTGAGACTCTTATTACTTGTTCAAGACTGTTCAGGGGGTATCAAATTTTTCTTCATTAATAGATCCCAAATGGTGAATGGTGAAGAACCAACAGGTTTCAAAAATGTTGGATTTTTGAAAACCAGTTAATTTCACAAATTGACTTCTCTTTGACAGCCCCAAGTCTAGTTCACTTCATCAGGTACCACCAACCCTTATGAAAACTTTTATATGCAGGGCCAATACTCCTACAATTCCTCAAATTAGTTTTAAAAATATAATTCCATTTTGGAAGCTTAAAGTTACAGTTCCAGTCAACTGCTGTTGTTACCAGCACTGCACAAATTAACTCCTGGGACAAGCTATTCCAACAAGTGCTCTGCTCAGACTGAATTTGTCCAACAAGTTGGGTGGCCTGGTGGTGGGGCACTGCTAGAATTGTCAGACAAAGTCAATCAGCTCACTTGTCAGACTAATCAGTTTATGCAGTGCAGACAGGGTATGTATTTGTTTGGGTAGAGTATAGTGGGAGAAACTGATGAAATGCAAATTTATATATTATTGTTCTTCATCTAATTCAGGCAAGGAATTTGAGAGTCCTTTTGGGTTTACATGGCATTGATTTGTTGACTGAAATCATGATCATCCATACCCTATGGATTCCCAGGTAATTGCTCTTGTGGAACATGAGCTATGAATATTTTTTATTTTTATTTTTTGGGTCGGCAACTCCCAAAACCGGTCCCTGGATAATGATTGGAGTTGTAACTCCCAAACTAGACGTCACACAGGTAGCGGGAGTTGCAACTCCAATTCTTGGGAGTTGTTTACCAAGGCCCTAATTTTGAGACCACTTTTAAAAAGTTATACCATGATTAATTTGGTTTGTTTAAAATTGTGACTTGCAATTGATTATTGGTTTTTAGGATTGAGACATGTTTTATAATGAAATAAGTTTCAGTAGAGACTACACAATGAAGCTGTGTTGTTCTCTAGGTGTTTATAAAATCATGAAACAAAACAAAAAATTCTCAGTAAAGATTTTTTTTTAGGTGGGAGAGTGAAAACTTCAGAGATATAAAAAGAAGAATCCAGAATGAAAATTTTTGAGGATGAGACATTATCAAAAAGAAAAAGAAAAACAACAGTAATACTATCAATTAATTCCAATCCCCTTTTTTTTTCTCTACATGTCTCTTTCTCTCCGTCTTCCCAACCAACTCAAATATCTGATTCCAAACCCACACAAAAATTACTACCTGAACAACAATCCTTGTGTGTGTGTTTTTAAAGACATGGCTATTTCTTTATATTATGTGACGGTTGACCCCCCTTCCATTTTTTTAAAGAAAAAAAAAAGTAAATCAAACAGACAAAGAAATAACAAAAATGTCAACCTTTTTACATCACTTTTTCCCTTTAAAAAACCCCAAAAATCTGTTTTTCCTATAATTATCCCACATCACAGCCACCTATATGTATACATAGTAGTAATCCCTCAACAAAGAAATATCCCAAAATTAGCTTGAGTATGTGTGTGTTATATATATTCCTTAGGATCCCACATTGAAATCCTTTTTCAAATGAGACAGATTTTCCTCCTCCTCATGATCACAAGCTTCTGCAATACAGCACTCTTTTTCTTTTTTTCAAGTCTTACAGTCATTTTCCTTGGCATCTAAATCCCAATATTAATCATGAGATTTACGGGAATAGACACTGGGATCCAAACAAAAAAGCCAACAAGGTTTGTATTCTTCACTCACTACATTACATGCAGCTGTTATGACCCCAGGTGGAGTGCATGCTACTCATCACAGACTACCATCAGAACTGGATTTTTTTCTCATTATGAATCCCTGGGATCTCCTATTTCAGGGGCAGAGAATCTTGGCTTCTACTATATCTTAATAATCATCAGTTTTCCACATTGTAATATCATTAAGAATCAATTACATACTCTTGTAAAGAAAATGCCGATTTTTACACACACAAAACAAGAGTCCAATCCAATCCATTCAAAATAATTACCATCTCCTCTTACCACACATCTAATCTAATCAAATAATAGGGGGGTTCACATTGGGCCTTTGTCAGTAAGATTTTACCATCAGTAAGCACATGTACATGTCAATTTAGTTCAATTTACACTCAAATTAGCTCAGCAAGCTCATTAGTAAGAAAGCCCTTGGACCCGCGTCAGCAAAAAAATAACCCAACGTGAACCCCCCTAATAAAAAGTATGAAACTCTTTACCTTTATCAATCAACAAAAACCCACTCTTCTGTCAATTTTCAAAACTGTTCATCATTACAATCCAAACCCCCATTCCCTCCTCAAAAAAAGAGGAACAAAAAGAAAAAGAAAAAGAAAAAACAACCAAAAAAGAAAAAAAGTTTAAGAATCAAGTTTAGTTTTTAGTTTTCTTCTTCAAACCATATTGTTCATGTTCTGTGTTTTTATTATCATCATCATCAAAAACAAGAGTTCATTATACAATAAGTTTTCATTTTAAAGATTAAATAAATCTAGCATCAAAAAAAAAAAAAAGATGAAAGATGATCAAGGAAAAGAAGCAAGAAGAACCAACAATTTTTTTGTTCTTTTGTGTAGGGGGGAGGGGGAGGAAAGACAAACAGAAGAGTTCAGCGCCGGAGCATATATGCAGAAAAGAAATGCCAGAAAAGAAATGCAAGAAAAAAAAAAAAGATGTATTAAGAGACAGAAGGAGAGACTTTTTCTTTAAGGATTTCAGGGAAGAGATTCATAAGAAACGCGAGAGGTTTGAGGGGAATAGAGTCGAGTAACTCGACCGTAACTTTAGGAGAGTTTTTAATCCCACCAAAGCCCTTGATAATCTTAAACAATTTTTCTCCGACTTTTTGTTTTTGTTGATGAATAGAAGCTAAACAAAATATTTTATTTTCTAACCAATTTTCAGTTTCTAGTTTTTTTTTATTCCATTCTATTGTTGGTTTAGGTATTAGATTTGGTAAAACTCTTGATGGTTCTTCAAACATTATCGATACAATCTCTTCGGCTGATAGTCGTGCTAATTCAGTGAGACTCTTAAATTCAGCGTCGATCTCCAATCCGCGGGAGGAAGGTGAACACGGGATGCTGTTCTCTTGGATCGAGCTACCAGTAACAGCCTGTGTGGACGAGGGTACTAGGCCGGTCTGACTGGACCGGACAGGTGTGGCGGCACGGTCGACGAGAGCAAGGTTGGTAGCAGTCACCGGAGTGCCTTTGGGGATCGGTGGGCTGAGCTCGTCTGGGGTCTCGATGATCTCCTTGGCCTCACTCACTTTGGTAGCCAACACCTGAGGGTTGAATAGACACAGCTTACGTTCCCGAGTCGGCAGGGCCATCAGTAACTCGATCAACTCTTCCATCATCCCCTCCGTCGTCCGATCCTGTAAACGTCCAACCGCCGCCGTCATCCGCTCTTTCTCTGTCGCTACGACCCCCAATGACACATTCGACGTCGTCGGTGACCCACACGTTGATAGATTGCTCGGCGAGGCTATCGTGGTCGACAGCCGCGAGACACCCGTCGTCTGGCTTGGTTGAACTTCCTGGACCACTGGACTGGCCGTCTGAACTGTCAAGACGTTCTCCTTTTCAGAAACAGGTGGCTACCAATCAAAAGCGAGTCAGGCACAAAACACACACACACACACGAGCAGCTTCAAAGTTTGCTTACATGTGGCTCAACAACAGCTTGTTCAGCTTGTTGGGAAGGTTCACCGCTTGGTGGTCCTTGATGATTGGGCGTTGTCTCCTGCTGAGAAACATTTGTTGTGGGCGATTGATCGACGGCCGATGACTCGGTTGCTTTCATTTTATTGAAAAGAGATACTTGTTCATGTGGCTGATGATGGTGGTGATGATCCGAATATTCGGTGGGAGGAGGTGAGAGAGTGGTGACGAGTTTGGAAGGTCGACCTTCTTTGACCTTCTTGAGCTCGTGTAAACGGACGAGAATTCGATTAGAGGACTGGCCAAGGGAGGCACCGTCCATAGCTTGGAGGGCATTCGCAGTGGCCTCTTCGGTGGTGAAGCTCACGAAGCCGAACTGTTTGCTCGCTCCGGTTGCCTCGTTCTTCATCACCCGTGCCGAGACGATGGTGCCGAAATGTTTGAATGCATGGAACAAGTCACCCGATTCGATCTCTGGACCAAGTCCTTTAATAAACAGGTTACACGGATCGACTTGTTTCTGGAAGGTTGATTGGCCAGATGGGTCTGGGCTTGTCAGTCCGGAGGCGTGAGGGGTCTGAGGAGATGCCCATTTGGAGGTTGCTGGAGATGTGGAGCTGGAGTTTGGGTTGAGTAGATAAGGCTGTTGATGATTTTGTGCGTTGGCCCATCTTGAGACTGGAGGTTGGCCGTCTGATGAGAGGGAAGAGTGCTGGCTGGGACGTCTGGTGTTGTTGTGAATATCTAATGAGCCGGAGGCTGGGGTGACGGGTACGAAGGGGGTAGCTTGGGCCCACTTGGATTGGGGTGTTGAAGATGAGTTGATGATTGCGATCGCTCGTCCGCTCTTATCTCTTCGATCGTCGTATTCCTCGACTGCGATGGTGTGTCGATCGAGTTCGCTACAGTGCATCTCACTCTGAGCCAATGAGGCCTGAGATTCCGAGTAGAATTCGATGACAGCCGTACCGGAGAAAAAGGGCAAGCCATCGGGAGTGTGATGGTAGTTGAGTGCGACCCGATAGATCGGACCGAATGGACGGAAGATGCTGAACAATCGACCAGGGCTGACATCAGGTGGCAAGAACTTGATCAATCGAACCCGGGCTGATGGTTTGGGGTCGGCAGAAGGATCGGCAGAATGGGAGAGCCGAAGATAACAGTCATGCTGTGGGAGGTAGCAGTTGTGTAAGGTGGCATAAGCCTTTTCGGCTGGAGAAGGATGTTGCAGAGATGGTAGTCAGTATCGTTTGGCAGTCGCTGAGGAGCAAGTCAAGCGACAGACCATTTTCGAGTTTCTCGAATTCGACTGTTCCTTGGAGAGGGATCGAGCCATCCTCAGTGCGCTGGAGCCTCAGTCTCGCCCTCAGACATTCGTGTAGGACGGAGATGATATCCTGCTCGGAGACTTGGGGAGGGAGTTGGCTGATGTGGAGGATGGGCTGGCTTAAGAGTGGCGAGCCTTGGTTGTTCATGGCGGAAGTTGAGTGGAAAAAATAAAAAAATAAAAACTGGAAAAAATAAATTACCCTTCTCTGCGCTTCAAAAACTCAACAAGGCTTTTCCTACAATCTTCCACACTCTACACAACTGTCAGAAACTCTCTCATCCAAAGCTCTCTACTTCATTTTGCAATCCACACCCGGTGCACTTCTGGATCTGAGTGGTAGAACCTGAGGACTGAGTGATAGTCTCAAAAGAATGGACATGTGCCTCTTCCTGGCGCTTGTGCCAGATATTAGACCGAGTCTTCTTCCGAAGCTCTTTCAGTTGGGCCTCGAATTTCCGGTTCTTGAGTTCCTTCTTCACAGTCTCTCTTCGATTGAACTCCTCATCCAAGGCCTCTTCCGATCCCCACTTCTTATCTGAGAATGCATATGCCTCTACTTGCTCGCGTAAGAAGAGCATCATGTTCGAGTAGGTTGATTGGTGTGGATTCGCCTTCAGGAGGTGTGGCAGGAGCTCACTGTCCTTTAATTCGGCTATGTAATCAAAAGAAGGAAAATTCATACAATCAGTCTTACACTCCCTTCCCCTTTTTTTATGACCTTGACGCTCACGATCGGTTAAGAGATAGTCTTGCTTGCATTCTGTCTTCGTCAACAGACTAAACCGCTCGGGATGGTCGTTCTTGCATTTCCGACAAACGGCCACCTTAAAGACTTGGAACAACTGGAGATCCAATTCGACCGAGCTACAGACAGTACATTTAGGGTTCTGGCCTTTATCCAAAGAAAGATCTTCGACCAGAAAAAGAGATTAAAGTCAGAACTGAATTTGATGTGACAATCAGTCGGATGAGAAGGCTCACTGGGAGCCTGACTGAGTTTTTCAGCCTGCTTCATTCGCTGTCTTTTGAGCTCTTCAATCTGTTGTTGTTGTTTCAAGAGTCTAGCATCGTCCTGCTCGTTGTCCATCAGGAATCCTCCCTTAGAGTTCTTCATCGTACTGAGATCATAGTCGACAAATTTCCTAATCCTTTTCGGGAGCGGTTTAAGATTATCATCTGGATTGGATTTGGAAGTAGTCCCCTCTGCATCTTTCGTCGTTCGAGAGCTCCCATCTCTCGTCCGTTTCCTTATGTTGTCAGGCGTAGTAGCACTTGCTCTCGTCACGTCTCGTAATGAGTTTCTGAATTTAGCTTTGGCTAGGAATGGATTATTTCGAAGTGATTCTGCTGTTCCTCTTTGAGGATGGTTCTTGTTGGTTGATTCTTGGTTGGTCTTGGTGGTTGATTCTGGGTTGGTCTTGGTTTGTTCCATCGTGTTTTCTTTGAATTTTTGTTTTAAAGAATACCAAATTAAGCAGGTCCATACTCAAGGGGTGGATGATCCGCTCCGGATGCAGCCAGTGAATCCGGTGCGGGACAATCCGGCCGCACTTGACCGGACAACTTGACTTCAAAAACATAATACAAAATACAAAATACAAAATACCAAACGACAAGAATATGAGAGTTTCCAATCAAATCAGTCGATGGTTCACAATCAACCACTCACTCATCAGACGGACCAAAGCACACTCAGCAGGCTCGACTGCAAGACCTATCACTGCCGAGCAACCACGCCCACACTCACCCACTCGCCCCGAACTATACGGTGTCACCTACGTCCCGCCACTCAAAATAACTCGTCAACACACCAAGCGGGGAGACTTTGTCAGTTGATGAAACTTTACATTTCAAATTATGACATATTGAAGTGCTTTCTCTCTTAGGGTCTCTATGATGGACTCAAAGTTCGAGCTGGCGATAATGTGTCCAAGTCCAAACATCGTACTAAACGAACCTGGAAACCAAACGTACAAAGAACTAAACTATGGTCCGAAGTTTTGGGACAATCCTTACAGTTGAGAGTGAGCTCGGCGGCGTTGAAGACGATTGATCGGGTGAGTTGATTTGAGATAAGGATGAGCGAGATAGGCGGAAAAGAAGAATGCTGAGCGGGGAATAATTTGTTTTTGTGAATATGATAGGTGGGAGGACTAGACCGATACGTGCTCCTGATGAGTGACCAACGTCTCGGAGGAATGGGCCTACGAATTCGAGCATTAGTGATTGCAGCGATGCAAGAAAAAGTGCGTCTGACGAAGGCCTTCACCCAACCGATTCCGGCCGACCAAGCCTGGCGGATCCCCCGATGGCAGGACGCCAGCGAACGTGTCGATCATGCCAGCGTACGGACTATGGTGCCCTCCCTTCATCTCTCCAAAGTCACCGTCTTTCCTCGCCCCGTTTCGCCTAATCCCGACGGATCTATCCATCCTCAAATCCTCGCCGACGTCCGTGTCCGTGGTAAAAAAGGATCTCAGACTTCTAGACGATCCACTCATCCTCGTCGTTGATCTTTTCCGTTCCTTATATCCCCCTCAAACTCTCCCCGCCTTGTGATCCTTGTATCAACGTCTTCTTTTTCTCACCAAACCTATCTCCTCACCTTTTCTTTCTTTTTAAGCAGAAATAAACGCTTTGCATTCATCGCCCATGTGTCTATGAGATTATGCTAATGATGAACCCTGATCAACTTGGTTGGTCGACGGCCATAGATCAGTGAATGAAGTCTAGCTTGAAAACTTTCTCACTCTCAAAGGTTTTATGTGCGCATGTAAACCCAACCAAATCTAACTTGAACAGTGCAGTGATTTTAATAACGGTAAAGACAAAGAAAGATGATCACGCCTCAGAGATTGTATTTTGCCTGCAGTTCAAAGGAACGCCAACTCGTTTTTGTGTAGAGTTCTCAAATAGGCTCCAAAAGATGAATGTACAGATTTGTTTACCTGACTTGGTTTACATGCGTTCAGGACAATCAAAAAACCATCATTCAAACAGATATTAGAGATATTTCAACGACAAGATATGGAACATAGTGTTGGATGAGAGAGGATGAAGGGGAATTATGTACAAGTGATGCAAACAGAGGATTTAATGGTTTACAGATTATATCATTAATTATGTATCAACATCAGAGAGAACCCGGAGAATTTGATCGTAATAAGAATAAGGAATCGACGAAGAAACTTATGTGCTGAGGTTAAGAATCCTAGATTACGGAAGTCAAAGATCATCCGTTTAAGAAACTTAACACGTAGCGGGAAAAGGGAAATGGACGAAAAACAAGACTTACATTTTTATGCTTCTTAGCATCGGCCTCTTTAGCATACATCATCGAGTACCCGTTGGAGTAGGCACTTGAGGACTCGGCGTCGGTGTAGGAGTTGTAGTACCCCCACGGACTCATGCTGGTGACTGAGTTCCCGTAGCTTGCAGAGCTTTGTCCCGAAGAGCCACCGGAGACATAGCCGTAAGGATATCCGCCAACCATAATACCAAAACCGCCCAATCCACCGGACATGTATCGTCTTTCTAGAGGCATGCCATTTGCGGGTTCGGCACGTGCTGAGATTTTCGTCGGGGTTGTGGTTGTTGGCGTTGGTAAGGCTAGGCTGCCCTGGATGCAGAGGGACATGAGGCTAGCAGCTATGAGAAGGAATTGCATGGTGGCTATTGTGTTAGTGGGTTGGTGAGAGAGAAGAAGAAGTACTGGGATAAGGGCTGATTATGAAGAAGGCTTTGTGGGATGGATGGATGCGGATGAGTCGAAAAGAACACAGATCCCACCCGGTTTTATGCCCCACAACTTCATACATAGAAAGCAGGCCACCCGTATGGCGACAATTCTCCATCACAGATTCCGGACTGAACTTCCCAGTCACATTAGAGAACTCGTAGAATATCTATCCACTGTTGGGTTGTCAATTCAAAAACCCTCGATAATTTTCACTTGTTGTGTTCTCACTCCAGATACATACAACGGAGGATGGTGGGCATGAGACCAGGTGGTTTGCGGTTGAATTGTTTGTTAAAGGGGCATTCTACCTGTTGCCAGTCCATCAAAGTTCCTATTCCTTGATCGAACCACAAAAAATCCATAAAACTTGCCGCAGTGGTTCAGGTTTCAAGACCGTGGTGTGAGCACCCACCCAAATACTTTCCAAGTTACATCCAGTTCAATCTAAGTTGCATGAGAACAAAAAATGCAAATGGCTCCTTGTCTTTCTTCCACAGGATTCAATTTTGTTTCGTGAATCAACTTGTTTTCACTGCACCTTAACTGTAAAAGCCCAGGGCAGGGCAAAATGCGAGCTTGACTAGGCCTCTCTGTCTCACAGAGAGGCCTACGGGTTAAACAGATCTCTGAGCGTGAGCCCCCCATCTTCTGGGGGCTGTATTGATATATTTTTTTTTGTCTTGAAGGGTGGGGGATTGAAGAGCAGAAATCGGGCTTTTTTTGGTACAATGGGCGGCCGATGAGGGGTAGGGGAAGGCAGTGGTTTGAAGCCTTGAAATTATCCACCGGCCAAATGGTGTTCAAGCCACTTGGGCTCTCACCTATGAAATTACTGCTTGCCTGTAAGTCCTCCCTGCGGTCGGCAGGCCCTTCAGGCCCCTCGGGGGAGGCACAGGGCAGGGACTTTGTTGAGTTCGGGCAAAATGGCACCACCCAACTATATTATTGTAGTGGGCATCTGATCTCCCCCTTATAGTTACAGTGACCCCGCGATGTAAGCATACTGATGGTCAACAGATATGTTATGCTTACATCGTGGTATGCTTCCTATCAAAGTAAGCATATGCTAATATAGGACCTTCCAATGTAAGCATTGTGAAAATTAACAGCTGATTATGCTTACATCAGAAGGCAGGTGCACAACTCCTCATTACATACATAAATACATAAGTTTATTTTGATTGGTTGATGATTGAGGTGTCTTTAGTCAGATTGCCTCAGATAATCAACCTGTGCGTAAAAATCACCTTACGTTGTATCAGTTCTTCATTTGTTAATGTTGTGGCGAGGAAATTCAGGGAGACGGCAAGGGAGAATCTTACAATTTCGATCAAGATTCCGATGATTCAATTATAATTCAACCTAGAGAAAAGAAGAAAATTCCCGAGCTGTTGCACGATGCAGTTACCAAATTCTTCGATGATCCGGTTTGGAAGCAGGGTGACCCCCCCAACTCGCTCTTGAATTTCCGCTGTAAGTGGTGTAAAGGATGGTTTCGGCCTCATGGGTCGACGACTGGAAACCTAAAGAAGCATTGTGATGGTTCAACTCAGGCAGTGAAGAATAATCACGGCTGCCCAAGCCGAGAAAAAGCTAAAGCGGCTGGGGCAAAACTGCCGCCTTCTGTTCACGAGAGCAAGGCTTTGAGCTCTAAGGCTCAGACCTCACAATCAAACATAAATGACTTTCTTCAAGTGAAGACTGTCTTTGTCAATCGTGTTCTGAATCAGCTGGTGATGGTCTGGCAAATCCGACAAGCGCTTGCGTGGACCCGCATTGAAGACCCTTATTTACAGGTCGCATTTCAATATTTCAACCCAAAAGCTGTTCTCTACGGTCGAAGGTGGTCGGCCAATGAATCCAAGAAGTTGAACTCGATGCTGAAGAGTCAGGTTTTTGATGAGTTGAATGCAAGTTTTCCCCCTGTATTACATGTTTCAGTACACTGACCTTCCTTTTCTTACAATTTTTTTAGAAAATTCAAACAAAGTATACCCTTATCCACGGTAATCTATTGGCCCGTCCAATTGCTAGCCTCCTCAAGAAACACAACCTTCACACGAAGATGCTTGCGCAAACTACAGACTCGGGATCCAATAATAATACAATGGCAAAACATATGTACCAGCGCCTCTTTTCTAGAGCTTGAAGTGATCCTAACCAAGAAAAATCAAGCCAGTGGGATCCGGCGACTATGCACATTAAGTGCTTCTGCCACAAGCTTGCCTTGATTGTAAATGCAGGCCTGTCGTCACTCTCGCTCAAGACTTTGCCTCCTGGCAAAGCCAAAGATTCTGTACTTGGCTTCTTTCCGGTCCTCGGAAAGGTAGTTGAGGAAGAGGAGGAGGAAGGACCACCGGTCGTACTTTCAGCCAACGTCGAAGTGGATTCTGATTCAAAAGCCACTCAGACTGTAATCAGCGATATCGATGAAAGTTCAGCCAGCGATTATGGAAATGCTGACGATGAACTCTCGGATACTGCTGGACCGGCTGTTTCTGATGAAGACTCGGACGTTGATTCTTCTTTGGCCAACATTTCTTCCAAGCACCCTAAGATGTCACGACTTCTCAACCTTACTCAGAAGCTTGACACAGTCATTAAGCAAATCACACGATCAGCAGCTCAGCCCGCAAGTTTTGATCGTATGGCCAGAGAAATGAAAATCAAAGTATCTCCGTTAATTTCTGGCTACGGGATACGATGGAACATAAAGTATCAAAGCCATCGGAAAGCCATTGAAGCCAGAGATGTCATTGACCGACTTTTAAAAGAAGATCAAGAGACGAATCAGGCAGAAATCTTTGGTGAAGCTCACTTTTCACCTCGCGACTGGAAGGAGATCGATAACCTCAACCGAGAGCTGGAGGTGAGTGTTTTTTTTATCTTCTGGAGTCGGTAGGGAAGCTGACCAATAAATAATCATCTTGAAACAGGTATTCGTCAAACTCACTGCATTCATGGAAGGGAATCAGGCCACTGGGGCACATGTAATTCCCAAGTACTTGGAACTTTGCGAGCAAATATCTGGAAAGCTGGAGGTCTCACAATCAAAAGACTCATTATATCCAATGTATCACGCAATGGCCACGCGGATTGATAGATACTTGGAAGAGGCTATGAGCTGTGAGACTCTTATCCTTGCAACGCTCATGCACCCTTGCTACCGAATGGACATCTTCGAGCTTGCATTTGGAACAGAGAGTACCGAGGTAACTCAGTGTCTCTTGCTCCTGAATAAAATCTTCCACCTGTACAAAGACAATCCTGCATCCCAATCCCCATCAAACTTAGACGAATCCGACATCATGGTCCTTGAGAATCTATCGAACAAGAAGTCTCAGTCTCTCATGAGCCATTTAGCCTCAAGGAACAACCAAAAACCAACTCCCCACGAAAATGAAATCAATGTCTTCTTGAAGGCCACTCTTTCCTTCAAGAAGGGGGCCATCGACGACAAGAATTCGGCCTTTAGCTGGTGGAAAGAGAACAGCGGTACTTATCCAACCCTATCACGGATTACTCGTGCATACCTTGGATGCTCAGGCAGCTCATGTGCAGTAGAGAGGTTGTTCTCTGCTGCTTCTGATGTTTGCAGCAGTAGCCGAGGTAGCTTGCTACCCTCTACCATGTCTCGCTGTGTCAGCAGCCTGATGTGGTTACGGGAAGGAGTGCCTCTCACCGACAGTTTTGCGGAGGCGGGGAGGCCTATGAAGGACTTGCTGCCCTCGCCAAAACAACTCGCTTGAGATTTGTACATAGTTATGAACGTTAATGGTACCCAATAACGTCCTTGAGCCCCATATTTTTTTTATTTAGATTCCCCTATCATAGCGTAACGAGACTTAAACAAAAAAAATGGTGGGAACATAACGAGCCTAAAAAAAATGTAACTAGGAAGACGTACCGTAACAAAAAAAACCCGTTACCAGTATCGTAAAGATAACACACTCAAAACCGTTACGTTACCCTTGTGTTACCGATATCTGTAACAGTAACTACCCAGTGTTGAGACGGGTGGGCACTATTTGAAGGAAGGAAAGGAAAAGAGATAGCTTCAAAGAGAGGACTGACTGTTCAAAGGTCTTCTTTGTTTCAAAGAAGAGTTACTTAGGCTCAGAGGGACTTAGAGTAGAACACTGAAAGGGTTCACAATGAGAAGACTCGAAGAAGGTGGAATCAATTTTATGCTGAAAACTATAATCATATTTTGATGAGGAAAGATGGAAAGAATAGAAGCAGACAGCTTATATAGTAAATACAAGTGAGGCTACAAAGGTATGACATAGGTTTGAACAAGATGTGAGGTCATAGGGTCAAAGCAGAAGAAATGAGAGAGGGAGGTCATAGCTTCTGAGATCAAGCAACCAAGGTGAGTCCATGACTGAAGGACCAAGCAAGGGTAAGTGCAATGGGTGCAAGAGTGATTGAAGTAGTTGGAAGAGGAAATGCACGAATCCCGAAAGGGGTTAAGCGCATGAAGGAGTAATGCTGAAACAAAGGAAAACCAGTAAGAGGGTATTGGTCTTGCTTTTTGTTCGCATAACTGGAAAGCAATGTGCTATTTAATCTTCAAAGGTTTGGAAAGTAACTTTGAAGAAAGCACTGAAGATTGCTGAGGGTGCATAGGTCATGTCATATGCAACCCAAGGATTAACCAAAGATTGAAAGTTGCTGATGGCGAAAATCATCCTTAGCCAAATGCAAGGAAGATCCAACTGCAAGATCCTGAGTGCTGAGTCTGTCGTATGACACTTAGCCACCAATAAAGATGCTCTCTCTCATAAGGCCCTGTTTGGCACCATCATAAAAACGGGTGTAATATTGGACATTTAATTGAAATAAATACCAAACTGTTGGCACAACTGTAACAAAATTGGTGTAGAATGGAAAAAGGGCTTCCTGCTTCTTTATTGACAAGATAAGAGTGCATATGTATATTGGACTGTCTCTGGTGCCATAATAGCTTTATTACCCTTCATATCTGTTTCAAGTGTAATATTAATATTGTGATTCTAATGGCAGCCTCACATTCCCATTCTGATATCACGAATGATGAAGCAGGTACCACTCTTTACTTCTATACCAATTTTGTTACATATATTTGTGCCAACGGTTTGGCTTTTATTGAATTAAATCTTCAATCTTACACCCATTTTTATTATCGTGCCAAACACAGGACCTAAATATGTACATTTTCTTTTTTTTTCTTCATATTTTTATCTTTTCTCCCTCCCTCCCTCAAAAAAAGACACCATCGAGAAATTAAAAAGGTATCCATAACCTGCATCATCATCACCAAAAACAAAAAAAAGACTCGAGTAATTTTTATATATATTTTGTATTTATATAAAGATTTTCATTTATTTAGTCTTTTTTAACAGAACGATTGGAAAGAAGAACGACCAAAAAAAAAAAAAAAAAACCCAACGACAAGATTTCACTGAGAAGAAGAAAGAACCCGGCAAGAACCAGAAGAGAGATCAGAAAAAGAAGCGATCCGAGTCCACGCGCGTTTGCGAGTGAACGACAGCCGGCCAGCCTTGCTCCCAAAAGCGGCCCACAGATGATCGCCATAGGCCCATCCTAACCCCACCGAGTCAATGAGCGAGAGTAATGCAAAGCAAGAAAGAAAGAAGACGAACCATCGGTGTCGGTTGATGGGCGTGGATCAGTACGCGATGGCCGGACGATCGTCCAATCGGCTTGCTCCCACTCCCATCTCCTTCTCCCATCCGGCTGGTCACATCCATCCGTCGTTGGGGTAGGACTGGGCATAGGCAGGCCGAATCTCGTCGGGTCGGACACTTCGCAACCGGCTTGATCGGTCCACCGTCCACCGACGATCTTAAGATCTTGATCAGTCAAATGCGAGCTCCACTTTTTTTGTCCAGTTGGTTTGATTGTCAGTTTATTGGTTTATCTTGGATTGATTTCTCAAAAAAAAAGTGGGAGGGGAGGGACGTACTCCGACGTCTTGGCGCCATCTCTGGTGTTCAATGATTGTGATTTTTAGCCGCACCTTAACGCCCTGAGTGTGCTACAAAAAGAGCCGAGAAGGTTGAGACAACAAAGAAAGAAGAGAGAGAGAAAGAGAAGGGGACATACACCCAAGTTGAAGAGGACCGAGGCCCACAGCGACAAGACAGGAGGAGAGAGACAGGCGAGGAAGAAGGCCTGGACGAGATAAGTGGCCACGCGAGGAGCGAGAAAGTAGATGGATATGCGGATGCAGAGGAGGGCGAGAATGAAGGGAGGCCTGAGGGAAGAAGTGTATAATTTGAGAAGATGGGTTGAGAGGTGAAGAGCAGTGGGAGGTGGCTGGTGTTTGTTGGAGTGGAGGATTAGAGTGTAATATGGCAGAATGAGCAGACAGAGCTTGTTGGTGGTTGAGGGGGAGAGAGAGACAAAGAGAGTGGCGTGGATGAGGAAGAGTAGGATGGTGGTGGTGAGCAGAGACATGGCCAGTTTTCGCGAGAGAGAGAGGTGTGTTAAGTATCGCCGGCCCTGGTTTTCTTGAGTGGTCGATTATGAAGTTCAGGGAGTGTTGGTTTCCTGAGCTGGTTGATTGGGACTGGGGGATAGCGGATGGACGATTTGAGGAGGGGCGTTCTGATGGGATTGCTGTTTCGGTGGATGGTCGAGCACTCTGTGTCGGTCTGGACGATGCTGCAGTCGGCCATCAGCCCACTCTCGTCTGCTTGTTGGCTCATGCAGAGCATCAGGTCAATCGACTCCGTCTGCTCCAGCTCGGCCAGATCACTCTCATCCAATTCAAAGTATTTCTCCGAAAAGCCGGCCGTCACATCTTCCACACTCTCTTCTACTGCTTCAAACTTTCGTTTGTCGGTTCCTACTGTCACTTTCTGAATCGGCTCAACCTTAGTCGTAGCCACAACTGCTTTCGAGAATCCCATCGGTTTGGTTGGGTTTTGATTAGTCGGTTTCGATCCAATTGGTACTGGAATCGGTTTGGCCAAATGGACGGGCTTAGAACCGATTGGATTGACTGGTTTGTTGGGAGGAGGAGGAGGTCGTTGATGATCTTCGGTGGCTATCAAGGGCTTGGAAGAAGACTCCGATAATGATCGATTGGGAGTGACAACATGTTCTGGTCGATATAACTTGGATGGCATGAATTTCTCCTATTGTAGACACACAAAAGTCAGTCGTCATCTAAAAAAGAACTGTATTATCCTAAACATTCATACCTTTTGAGCTTGCATGGTCTTGATGTTATTAAGATAAGTTTTATCGTAGAGACAATTACCCATCAGATTACCAAAAGTTCTAAGAGTACGTTTTAAGCCGTCTGTCACCGCTTCCTTTTTACATTTATCGAGAGCATCGGCCTTGCTTCTACAATTTTCAATCTTACCGTAACCGACGTCTTCATGAGATGAACCATTTCTGAGTGTGATCTTAATAGTTGCACTAACTCCTACGTCAAACTTTCCTTCAGAGGTTGGATCGACAAAGTCTACTTCGATCGATTTCGTTTCGGATGACCATCCATCATATCCAAATACTTCGTTGGCTAATGCAATCACCCTCCAACCTTCTATGTATGTTAATTTACTTCCTCCTGCTCCAGATCGACTCGAAAGATATTCTGGTCCGAGTTGTTTGGAAAGGGTTGATTGAAGTTGGTCTGAATGATGAAATGAAGTGGTCGATGGTCCAGCTTCTTCCTGTTTGGGGTGTACTACTTTGTGGTCTGACATCTGTTGAGGCGTGTCGTGTAGTGAATGTAGGGGTTCTTGGTTGGTTTTTGAGACGCGACTACATAAACACGCCCAACCTCGACTCAACTATCTCCAACCACAGACTACTAAAACATCTCCAGCTTCCACACATTGTTCCTGGACTCATCCACACAAAACTGCGTGAACACTCTTACACAAAAAAAAATTCAACATGAAAGGGACCATAAAACTGAGAGACGATTAATTTGTATTGCAAGAGAAACATTTAAAGATCCATTCTGAAACAAGTAAGGGTACATTGAGCAAAGGATCATGTTGAGTCAAATTGTGAGTAGATCGAGAAAGACAAGAATCGTTTGTTATTGTTGAAGAAGAAGAACAACAGCCAGCTGGAGGATGACTGGAGAGGGATAAGGATGCTAGAGCTAAATAAGTATGGTAGACGTCTGGATCACCTCAACAAAACAAAACAAAACAAAACATAATCATAAGCTTTTGGGGTTAACGAAACACATTTCTCATTTGATCACTTAGTTCTCAAGATGATATACGCACCGGGATGGTCATCTGGGGATCGGGCAATGCCTCCCCATTGCTTGGATTGACAGCGCAAGAGAAACTGGATGTTTGCATTCGGATCGTACAAGGGTGGTAAAGAGTCTTCGAGAGTGTGGTCGAATGAGAGATGGTTGGTGGACGCAGATGAGGATGAGTGGGGTGTAGACAGTCGAGAGGACATGATCTGTCAGAAGAATCAAAGAAGAAGAAGTGAGTAAATTTTAACAGGTCTAGCGACTGTAAGAACCAGATAATTTTTCTGGGGTGAGAGTTTACCGTCAATGCAGCCGTACACCAGAACGAGTAACAGGCATCCAATGGCTTTCCGATTCGGCCTTGGAACCCAGCCACTGGAGTATGTGCGGTTCTTGGCAAGCCACCATCGGAGCTCGCAGGGCGCTCTTCCTGGTCCTCATCGTCTCCTGACGCGCATCCCGAGGATTCGAGCAGCTCTCCCTGGCGATCAACAAGCCATCGGACCGTCTGGGATGCCTCTTCTTCCGTCTGACTGCTTTCCAGTCGCCCTAATAACCTCAGCGATGCTAGGGCACAATACGTCGTCCCGCCTTGTGCTTCGGCATACGGCGCTTGGCCGTATCCACCTTCATATCGCTTTGTTAAAATAGATCTTGTTTTTTTTAGAAATTCTGAACTTCTTCGTTAAGCTTCAGTTTGACTCACCCTGCATGACTTGAGGAAACGTTCTGTCAACTCTACATCGATAACCGTCTTGGGGTCGACACGGACGATGGCCAAGATAGCCACTGCACAATAAACAAAGCGTACGTCTTCATCCAACGAATCCGGGAACGAACCGAAGCTGAAAAAGATGTCAAGAATTGATTAGATTCGATGTTTTTGGATATCCGAGCGATGGTTTGTGGGCGGAGTTCTGACCTGCCATTGGGACGCTGACAGTTACGTACGAACAGTAAAAGCTTCGGTAAGTCTAGTCCAGCGTAAGGGGATTCCGGTTCGGGTGTTTCTTTGGAAGGTGCTGTTAAGAGCGCTAGCACCAATAGGGCCGTGTAGGTATGGGTAAGGTGAGGCTGGTCGAAGGGCTCTTCGTCCGGACCAAGACCCTACGGAGATAGAAAGTTAAGTTTGCAAACAAGTTCTGTGGAAATTTCAAGGGGAAAAACACTGGATTACTCTTAGGTCGATACTTGGGGCGCCTCCGAAGCCACCTGTGGTGGGATTCCATCTGTGATAGATCCACTCGATGTAGTCCGTCCTTTCGCCAAGATCGAGCCGGTCCAATCCGCCCAAGATAGCGAGCGAACTGAGGGCGAAGAAGCCGAAGGTGATCCGGTTCGTATCGTCGGACTGGTAAGGTGGCGGAAGCATACGCAGATGACGAAGGGCATATCGGATGTGGGACGCTCGGGCCAGCTCGTCGGTCTGCTCCGGCTGGTCGGTAACCATGATCCAGTTTTCTAGGTTGTCCGTTCTGGTTGCGAAAGGTTTATCCTATCTTATTTACCTTCGAAACTAATGACTCTAGCAAGCCATCCAGCTCAAACTGAAATTTGAACATCACAAATTATTCATAATAATCAGATTATGATGATAGATCCTAATAAACTTTCCACCCAAAAAAGTACAAACTATCCAATCCAGTCAGACTCCAAGAATAGGCTCTAGGAACCAAACAAAACCTACACCATTTCCGTTGTTTTTTCTTAAACATGTAAATTACTTTGATAATAGTTTGAAATTGAGTGTATGTCACTCAACCTTTTTTTGTTCCATGATGAACTTCCAGGCTGCCAAGATTTAACACCAGAGAATCACATCCTTTGAAAAAAAGGAAACAAACCTAGAATTAGGTCCCAACAAACATAACAATTTATTTGGTATCATCATGTCATTGCAACCCAAAATAACAAAAGTATGGCAATTCAAAAACCAGCCACATGTAAGTTTAGCACCTGTAAAGTCCCAATGAAACCAACAGTCATGGGGTAGTACGAAAGGACAAACAAACAGACAGAAGCAAGACAAAATGCTTTAGTATCCACCACCGTATGGATTATATTGGTTAGAAGGGTAGCCGCCACCAGGAGGAGGAGGGCCTTGCTGAGGAGGGGGGCCTTGCTGAGGAGGGGGGCCTTGCTGAGGAGGGGGGCCTTGCTGAGAAGGGTGAGGCCAGGATTGAGGGGGCTGAGACCAGGATGGAGGAGGGTATTCTTGTTGCTGATGACCGGCAAAAGCCCAGGAGGTGGGTGGCGGCGGTCTCTGATCATACTGGGGATATCCCGCTGGGGAATTGCTAGGAGGGCCCCAAGAATCATTTTGATTCCAAGTGTTTGCATGGACGGGGGGAGCGGGAAACTGGCTGTTGTTGTAACTGTTCTGTTGGTAATTCGGCCCGGGGGGAGTTGGGTATGAGTCGTGTCTGAGGGGCGGCGGCCCGCCGGAGTTGGTCGGGTAGGACATCGAATGCGAGCGCGGATCAGTATCTGGTTGGCCAGTCATTGGCTCGGCGATAGAGAACCCGCCAGGTCCGGGCCCGTATCCCACCGGCGATAGGCATTCCGAATCAGGCATAACCATACTTCCTCCTCCAGTCCCAGAGTTCATGGGGTATCCCTCAGCAGCAGATTGTGATGCGAAAGTTGGAGGTCGAGTTGCGCCAGGAATCATGGGACCTTGAGTTGGATGAGATCCACCCCCATAGCTTTGAATTGGGACTTCATTTGGATTCATATCCCGCCCCACGAAGCCTTGCATTTGGCTGTACCCTGTGATAAAAACAAACAAACTGTAAGTCAATTTCCATTAGGTCATTCGGAATGTTGCTACTTACCGGGAATTTGCGTCGAGAGTTTGCCCATGAATGAATTGGATTGAGAATTAGGCTAGAAATTCATACACCGAACGGGTTATTAGCCGGATTGAAGAGAGCCTGGAATTAACAGGAGCGACCAACAATAATGCCTTGCAAATGTTGACCAAACGTAGCAGAACCGTGACCACCGCAGCATCCCTGCTGTTGATCGTTGACGTGACCGCGTCTCTTATTTCGACCATTGCGAACGCTATCTTTTGTGAGCGCAGCAAGCACGTACTCGCGATCTTGAGATGACATCTTGCCAATCCAATCTCTCATATCTAGAGTTGAAACAATCAAAAGTAATTCTTCTTCGAAATGTAAAACGTAAAATAAGGCTCACATTCGCCCATCTCTCTTTGAACGTCCGAGCTTCCATCAACAAAGTAAGGATGGTCTGTATGCATATTCAAGCAAGATGGTAGTCTGAGCTTCAGGTAAATTCATACCATCAGAAGACAAGCAAAACGGCTCACGAAAAGCTTCCAAAATCTTTCTGACAGTCTGGTATGGATCAACAGAGGTTGAACCCCAAGCCTGCACAATATCCTTGACGGCATGTTTTACAATAATTTTGGCCAAATTCCCTGCGGGCTCGTTCAAAATCTACACCAAGGGATCCAAGATGTGTGTCAGTTGAAGAAATCGATGGTCAATAAGAGGGAGTTTGAAGAGAAAGGCGACGGACCATAGCAAAGTGGTCTTTGCTCAACAATGAGTGGGTGGGATCATCAGCATAAACATTGTCGAAAACTTCATATTGCTCTTGTTTGTTGATCACTGCAGCGGAACCACTATGAAGAGTTCCTGTTGCGGATTGCATGATGGGCTTTAAATACCTGTTGTAAAAAAAATTGAAAGGCAGCAGTGATTAGACAAAGTCAGCAGTGATTAGACGGTGATACATCTGCGCAAATCAAGAATAACTCAAAACGGTTCAAGCGTTGTAAAGACAAACTGCAATTGTGAAGACAAGAATCAGACTCCGTGTGCATCGCCGACAAAAAAAAAAAAACGAGGGACGGCTAAAGCGACATAAGATAGAAATGGATTATTCTCACTCTATTGACTGCATTGGTTATCTTTTCAGAAAGCGCACTGAGCCCTGGAATTTTCTCAATAGTCCTTTCAATAGATTTACCTGAGCACCACGTGTGACAACACAAAAGACAGAAGTTCCTTTTCTCAGAACGGCGTTTCATCACATCATCTCAGAGACTACTTCGACGACTAAATGTACTCACAAACGCTATCTCTGAATTTGAGAACCTTCCATAGAGTCGCGTGCAATTCTTGGGGGCTCATCTGTGCAGGATCGAACCCAGAATTGGGTGCGGTCCGACTGCGGATGTCTGACAGGTCATCAAATTCTCGTGACAAGTTTTGTCCACCACTACTTGGCATCTGAAAGAACAACGAGCGTAAGGCATCGCCACTTGGATCTGGACCGGGTGCACTACGGGCCTAGAGATCAAAACAAAGGAAAAGATAGAACTAATCAGACACTAATCATCTGGTAACTTGGCATCATTAGAAACCTGACTCACTGTGCTCATTGCCTTATTCAAGTCACTGACACTGGCCTCACTGATGTGATCTGATGCCTCTCCCAACAGAGAATGAAGAAAGTCTGCAGCACCAAAAACACCTGCACAATGATTAAACAAGATCAGCAACTTCTCAGAAGAGCCATACCAAAAGCTTTTCGTACCAGTGACCAGTGGTGGAGCGCGTCCGGAAGGAGTATCAATTTGGCACGAATCCCCAACATGGCAAAACACTTGACTGTGACCTAACCTCCGCAATGAAAGCTCGCACCAATTTGAATGGGCTAAAAGGGAGTGATTGCTCAGCTTGATCAGATGAAGGAACATGCGCTCTGAGAAGCTTGCTAACCTGTCAGATCTTCCAGCGTGTGTAACTGGGGGTCAATATGAAACAGGGTCGTCAGTTGGTTGAGTAAGCAATAGATGAATTAGATTTGAGCTTACAGCGGTTCCGAGAAGTCTGTAAGCTTCATAAGTATCTGCGTCATTGCCACCTTTCGCCCTCCTGCCGACCTCGATACACTTCAGCAATGTCCTCCTGATACAAGCGGCGCTAGTATCCCAAGTTCCGTTTTCGTTGGCGATGTAATTTTTCATTCCCGTGCGCGGATCAATCTAATCGAAAACCCCGAAGTTGAGAGATGCATGATCAGTTTGTGAGGAACAGATGGATAAATCACCATGGTTCGATGCGTAACTTGTAGTTCTTGAGGATCAATCGGACCCCTCAATCCGGGATGAACACTTCTGGCGTCTTGGCCGTCATTATAGCCCTTGGGGTTATCAATGTGTTCAACCGGTAGGTAAACGCCTAGTCTCTCTTCAGTCACTTCAAACTCGTCAGTGGCATATCCATGAGCTAGAAAGCCTAGAGCCATAACCAAATTGATGATTGTTTGTTTTGCCAGTTTCGAAAGACCGGCAACATCCATGGCTTGTCTGTAGAGATTCAATTTGTTGGCCTCCTGCGGTTTGTCAGAAACTTTGCATAAATAAAGGATGCTAACGAATAGTCTCGAAGCCAATTCCCAAAGTAAATCTAAACAAACAGTTCAAATCAATGTGAGTTATATAGCCGATGGATCAAAATGTAATATCCTTAGAAAATCTACTTACTCTTTTGATATCCAGTCCACCAAACTTTTTTGCTCCAATTCCTCCGAGGATTCCACCGCCGGCCTTTTTAGCAATTTCAGACAAGACATCCCTTTTAAAAGAAACACTTGTGTGAATCAATCAATAACTTCCCGAGTGAAAGAAACCCAGACTGACTCAATATCGCCATGTCTGAATGCCTTGTCCTGAACAAAAAAATCGACAAGTCATCAGTTTTTATTTCTATGAAAGCTCTTGTCGAATAGTTGAGAAGTTGATCCAATCGATTCTAATTCAAACTCACTTCAAGGTAAGCGTATGATGGTATATTACCTGCGCCAAAAGCGACAGATTCTTCGACTAAGAAGACCAAGAGGATGGTGATGATGATGAGTAGCAGAAGAAGATGGTGGTTTTTCGGTCGCTTGAACATGTTCTCGGTTCGATTTTGGTGGGTTGGTAAACTGTTTTTCTGTTGTTTTAGTGGTTGACTGTCGAAACCAAATTTGTATTATTTACCAATCGGTCTAATTGGCACGTGATCTTGATCTCAAATTCCTTCATTGCCATACATGTATGCGCTGTTCACCCTTGTATCTCCATACACTTCACACAGCAAACACTCCTTCACGTAAGAATTTGGTTAACCTAAATAGTTGCTCTTAACTCAACTAATCCCTGTCACTGCGGTTTGAGTGGCGCTTGTTGAGGGGAATGGCCGGAATCAGAGTGCGGTTGGAAGAAGGTAGAAAGTGATGATTATTCTTCCTGGGATGGTCCCGGGTCTTATATACCAGTGCTGAGGCGAGTCCTTGGATGTGTAACCCTCTCTGGGTTACAAAAGCGCTGTGACAAATTTGGCACCAACCCAGCTTGAGTGAGACCATGCACCCAAAAAATTTGAAAATTTGTTTCTGTGACAATTGTCGATGAAAATTTATTGCAATCATACTATAGGCTGCTAAACGGATCCTTAGAACCTCCACAATTATCATTTACTGTTCTGAATCACATTAACCAATCTTTACTATTCTCCTCATACATAGTATTTCTATGAAGTCCACACTCCTCATCTTCTGTGCTGAATATTATTAGTAGTGACTTGCCAAGGTCTTGAACAATATTGTAACACCTCTTTTTTACTTTACTGTTTAATGGTCTTGAACACCAAATGGCAAAAACCCCTGCGAGTCTTGGACTCAAAACACTCTCTTTCCCTGTCTTAATTGACTGGAAGAATATAATACATTTGACTCTGGATTCCCCTCCCAATAATATTGGCTGACAAGATTCCAAAATCTCAATTTGTAGAGAATATTACCCATTTGATTCCTCTGTTCAAATAGGTGAGGAGTCCCTCTCTGTTACACTCAACCCTTTATCATTCTTCATCAAACCTCAAAGTTCAATCCTTATAACTCACGTATAGTAACATAGAGGCTGGCAGTGTCCAAGGTAAGGAGAGTAAGAATACATAAGAGCTTACAATCACATAAAATTAACTCCCCTACATTTTTAAATTAATTTTAAGCTTACAGTGGAAGACTTCCCTTCGCCATCTACAGCCCCTGCAGATCTTAATTTAGAAGTCAAAAAGCTAAATTTTTAGCTTTTCAACTGCAATTAAGCTCTGGCATCTGGCTCTACAGGGGGGCTGTAGATCAAAGGGAAGTCATCCAGTCCTATGTTTCAATTGTCATTTTTCCTTCCCCATGTTGAATAATGGGATCAATTTTCAACATTGTATTTATCTAAAATGGTCTCCATTTTCAACACATCCCAGAATCAAGCTAACTTATCCAAGTCCTCCAGGCCCTGGATGGTCTTGCCAGGGGGACTTGCACCTTCACAAGGATTCTTGCCTGAGACTTTGAAAAGTCTTGGTGGCTGAAGACCAATTTCACAAACCCTTGCAAGCTTGTCACCCAAAATCCCTGTAAGTTTTATCATGTCATGATCTGCACCTTGCCAACATTCACTTCAAAATCTGGCCCTCCAACCTCATTCATTTGTGAGTTTATTTCTTTTCAAAAAAGTACATTTTTCTGAAACCACCCACAGACCACCACACCTTCAAGCCCGTACACGGTCTATTCTCATTTTCTTGCTGAAAAAAAAGTAGATTCTTCACTTTTTTGTTTGATTTATTTTTCAAAAATCCCTCCGGAGGGTATAACAAATTGGAATTAAACAGGCTGAAAGATATTGATCATGCACCTTTGAAGGGGGTGTGTGATGAAAACAGGAACAAGAAATAAATGTTGAAAAATGGCAAAAAACATGATACTCTCAGCCAAAAAAGAATTTTGTTAAGGGGTAAGTCTCTCTGCACTTGAAAGCCCCCCAGCAAATTCCTTTCAGGACATTGATAAGTTAGAGAATCAATTGAATTCCAATATGTTTCATTTCTCACAAGAATAGAGACAAAAAAAAAATGAAGGCATGGCAAAGAAAGGTAGGATGAAAGTGCAACTTTTCTTACATGTGTGTAGATTTGAAGCAAAAAGAGCAACAGTCCTAGAAAAAGTCTATCCTTTTCCTCACATCCTCTCACACACAAGGGGTACTTAGGGTGTAAGTCACTCCCTGTGTTTTGAGACAAGTTCAGTTAGAAGCTTGCTCAGCATTCACTTTCTCAAATTACTTTTTTTACCAGTACGATAGGGCAGTTGATGCATGGATATTTTGGCCTAATTTTTTCCAATTTCACTGGCATAATTCCTTATCCCTCCAAGACTGGTCGGCTCCACTCAAAGACTGGTTGGTCCCCCTCCAAGACTGACTGTAGAGGGAAGAATCATTCTAAGGCATAGTTGGACTTGAACAAGTCAAGGCAGCCTCAGGGGATGCACACCTGAGCTCAAATCAAGGTGTGCATCCCCCAAAGTAGGTACCAGTGGTGGGTTGCTGAACCACTCAGGTCCTTCTTGGGTTGTACATACATACCTCCGCCTGATGCGCGCACAAGCAAGAAGGCCCAATCCTCAAAGCCTTGCACCCCCCCCCCCAAATGGGGTGTGCACACCTTTTGGGGCATGCTTTTAGCAAAACCGGGGCTGGCATTTAGCCAGCCCCTTTTTTTTCTGCGGGGTAAGGGTTGGGGTAGGTTCAACTTGGGTTGACTACCTGGTAATAATTGCTGTGCATACATAATTCAACATTTGAATTTGAAAATCTCTTTATTAATACCATATGTCATTACTTTGTGTGATAGTGGAAAATTTGGCAAACATTCAGAACTTCTGAAGCAAGGAGTAACATTCTCTTACACAACTAAATTGATAAAAGTGGCAATTTTTTGAAGAAATTATCATCTTTCAATCATGGTCCAATTAATTATTTTACGTAGCCTAGGTCATACAGGTAGACTGTAGTGGATTCAATAACATGGTTGGTGAATTCAAAAAGTGATGAATTGCTTAGATACCTGTATAAACTGGGTTACATAGGGTATGAAAAGAATAACTGAATTAAAAAAATTTCTTCTAAATATTGGTTGTCTATAGTTGTCTACTTAAAGTATCTCCACTGGGGGTGGAAAACTTGCCGGATGCATCCTGGACTTTGATTTTTAAGGTTGAAACCTTGTGTGTTGTGCACTGGTGGAGTATAAACCGGCATGCCAAAAATTGTGAACCTTGGTTGATTGGGTATGAATCGGGGGATGGGTGGTGTGGGCTTCACAGAAGGAGGGGGATATCACCGGATGTAGAGGAGGTAGAACTACACTCCCATTGATGTTTTTTACACTTCCAATAAATCTAGGTTTGCATTTCCACCCCCTGGTGGGGTGCGATTTTTCAAGTGCAGGGTGGAAAACAAGTTTCCACTGTTGGATTTATAGCTCAGATTCTAGAGAGGAGGATTAGGAAGACAACCCAGAGGGGGATTAGATTGGATCAAGGAACAGTGAATTATTGATAAGCTCATGACTAGATGCTTTTATTACTCCAGGCACACAAACCTGGTTAAGTAGACCACTACAAGTAAGGCTAAAGAGTGGTTGAGCAGAACAAACAGGTATGCATGTGCATATGCATGTACAGGGACAAGAAAACAAAGTTGGACAAAATATGGGAAAGCAGCAAAGTTGGACATGGCACAGACACAGGAGCAACTTGAGTTGGACGCCACAGAGACAAAGGCAACTAGGCTGGATATGACATGACTGCAGTTTTAAAATCTAACTAAGATGGACAAGATAGAGGAAAGGGATATAAATGGAGGGAGTAAGGAGAAGAGACTGATAGCGAAGAGAAAGTCGATGAGAAAATGTGACATCCACCACATGGTGGAGATACTATTAAACATTATATCACTTGGAAATGATTATATCCAACATCACCCCAATTTATAATGTAATATAGTACTCAGGATCTTGCACAGTATAGACACATTCATCAAACTGATTTGTATTTTAATTGTATGTATTTCAGGATCTACAAAAAAACTGCATGTTGGGGCATCCCAAATTTGTACATGCAACCCCAATTATGCTGCTGGGGTGAAAGGTGTGACCCACCTGGGTACTTGAAATTTTAGGTGAGGCCCTCAATTTCAATACAGAAATTGAAGTTGAGGCCCTCAATTTCAAAGCAGAAATTGAAGGTGTGATCCATCTGGACCGTCTGGAGGACACCCGGTGGCTCACAGCTTCAATAGGGGTGGATCACGTCTCAAACACCCTTGTTTTCCAGAGCCCCCAAGTGCAATAAATGATATCTAAATGCTACAAACAGATTGAAAGACTCTACAACTCCTCCTCAAAGTTAAATGAAAATGAGGGATTTATCTGTTTTATCCATCAGAAACCAATTCCAACTTCCTAGACCAAAGGAAACCTGAAAAGCTTTAGAGGGAAATCTCTGTGGCTTGTTTATTGAAAAAAGAAAATACCAAATTTAACTTGGAAGATCAAAAATAAGAGTAGAAGGTTTATCAAGAGAATAGAGTAACTTGCACTGCAAAAAATCTGCTTCAACTGCCAGCAGTTGACATGCTGCTTACTCTTATTTTACTCATCTCTTTTTCAAACTTTACTCAAAGTTTAATTGAGATGCACAGTGAACGTGCATCATGCACAGTGACTGTGCATCATGCACAGTGACTGTGCATCATGCACAGTGACTGTGCATCATGCACAGTGACTGTGCATCATGCACAGTGACTGTGCACCAAAGTAAGGTTTGATTAAAGTTTGAGTAAAAATAGAGTAAGACCAGAGTAAAATCAAAGCTACCACATGTCAACTGCTGGCAGTTGAAGCAGATTTTTTTGCAGTGTTGACTTCAATAATGTAAATCTGGATTCACATCTGCAAGAAAGAGTAATCAATTTATTTCAAAAATGAGTGAACCAGTTACAGTTCAAGAGAGCATTTTTCCCAAAAAAAGGTCAATTTACATAACACATTGTGACATGTTAGTTTCTCTAGACCAAACACCATCACTGCCAAAAAATTCATTTAGCTGCTGGTATTTGACATGCAAAAGTACCAAGGTGTCTTTGTAACTTGGCATGTCAACTTCCAGCAGTTAGCTGAATTTTTCTGGCAGTGCATGCACAAATATTGATTTGTAGATATTCCTCCAATCCATGTTTGACCATCCACACATGGAAGTTTCCTGTTATCTTTGCAATTCAATTATGATGCATTTTTTGTGCAAATCAGCTATCAAAAATTCATGTCTGTCAATTAAACCCAAATTTGAAACCTCCTTATAGGTCAAAACTGGTTATGCACAAATTAAATTGCTTTAGATTTCAGATTCAAAATAGATGGAAAGTTGTGCCTCTGAAATCTATAAGCCGGATTGTGCTTCCAAAACTGTTAAGGTAGGATACTGCTTTCAAATGATTAGGCTTTCCATTTTCACATATCATGATTTCATTTTTTGAACTCTTGCAAGGTGAGTTATTGTGAGGAGGGTTTTGGTCTTTTTTTCAGTGAGCTGAAATGGAATGGCTGTTGTGATATTTGATGGAACTAAAGAAAAGTGTCTGTTTTGTTAAGTGTGATTTTGCCATTAGAATTGTAAACTATGAAATTCAATAACATCTACTGCAATGTCTTTGGTAGTAACAATCTTTTTTGAGATCGAGCAGTTCCAAAAAAATTCAGCTAGCTTCTGAAAGTTGACATGCAAAAGTACAGAGGCATCTTTTTACTTTTGCAAGTCAACTGCCAGCATTTAGCTGACTTTCTCTGGCAGTGTATGCAGTTGTTCTTAGCTTTGTGATTTGGCAAGCATGATATGAGACAGGGCCATCTAATTGATGTTCCAACACGGCCATGGATGGAGGTATGGCTGTGTAGTATAGAACTAAAATATCATCAAGTCAATTTGTATGTGGTTTTAACAAGGCACAGATCATGTCAGATATTAGATATTAAGCTGAGTCAGAAAATTTTGCGGTTTCAGCCATCAATTCACTATTTTTCCTTGTATAGAAGTGCACTAGAAAGACAGAAGTTTTTTTAGAGAAGATAGTGACGATTGAGTGTTGAGTCAGGCCTGGTCTCATACACCACATGGACTTGACCATCAATTCCAATTGATCCAGGTGTTTCTTTTAACCAAGGTTTGCCTACGTTTATTTGTAGAGAAAAGCCAATTCATGGTGATCTCCAGCTAATGGAGGAAAAAACAAATGGCTGGGGGATTTATCAACCAAATCTTCTTGCTTCGGTGTGACATGATCTCTGTAGTCTCAGTGAGACTACATACATAGTGAGACAGTCTCACTAGTAGGTAAGTTTCATCATAGGTCTCCTAGTAAATACAAAAATCTTGAACTACTCGGACAGTTTTCGAAACTGAACCTTGGCCTGTAACAGGAAGTGCAATTCCGCGAAGTGTTTGTCTATTTTCTCATACGTGAACTTTGATTTCAAGCGCTCCTCTTCCCTCTAGCCAGCTATTTACAGTCAAACTTACGATTGGCGTTGGAATTTAAGCATGAAGATTATCTCTTGTTTAACCATCACGCTGTCGAGCCTGGCGTATGGCGAAGTGGCCAAAGAGCTCAAGTTGAAGGTCGGGGGCCTTCAGTGCGCTGATGAAGGATTGTCGAACAACAAGTTGAGTGAAGAGGCAGTTCTTGGATGATACACACCACCGCATCTACTTCAATTATGTATTGCAACGTTTTTACTTAAATAATTAGAATGTTTGGTCAATCCATCCATGAGACTCGCTACACATTGAGCTCCAGGAGCTTGGGGCGGGTTCTCGACACGCCACTAGCTTTGCAACCGAGTGAAAGTGCAGAAATTAAAGAAATCGATTTCTTAGGTAAGTGTTTCCACTTTCCTCGTTCGGACCTATTGCAATGAAACATACTATCCTTGGGGCTTTTGGCGGCTGATCCTCACTTCAATAGGCGCTTGGGAGAAAAGCCAATCTGGCGGTTCAGAAAAGAGGCCTGCCTCTGAGTCCGGGGAGAATAGCTGCCAGTTTGATCAATTGAATCAAGGTAATGCGAACCATGCTTATCCATTGGCAAAGAAAATGAAAGCCCACCAGACTGGAAATATGATGAGTGAGGTAGACTTGTATCGTAGTTTTGGTTCAACGTGGCTGAACCCCATGGGTCAGCTTTGTTTGCACTTTTCGGCATCGAGCCTTGATGTTGTTAAAAATCAATACAGAAGACGGAACGTCAACGATGTTCGCTTGTGCGCGCCAAGGTTCTCCGGCTGTGATTGGAACCTCAGAAGTAGAGAACACCTTACTTTCTTTCATGAACGCAAAGGATGCAATGTCACCGGCTCCCGAAGGGTATCGCAGGCACAACCCAGAGGTGCTTGGCGAAGGCAATAGTGAGTTGCACGGTGCACTGGGCATGGAAAACAATCCGGGTAAGTCAAAAATGACCGAAGAGGCTTATCAAGCAAATAGCCAGATACCAATTCAAGCAAGCACAAGTCAAGAAGAAAACGCCATTTGGGCCTGGATTTACACGATGAAGCTGACCATCTCACAATCACTTTATGATGAGATGATGGTTACACACGAGGAAGAAATTTCCAAGTTCATCACGTCTCTTTCCTCAAGTGTTCAAGAACTTTCAGGTTAAAAACAGTCAACTTCGACCGAGGAATTGATAAAACATGAATCAAACAACAGCTTCAAAGAGTTTGCTCATCTTCTCTGGTGCATCAATGCAAAGTTCATTGAAAGCTTGAACCCAGAGCGGAATGGATATCTTACAGAACAAGTGTCCATGTACAACCACATTCTTGATCTTTTAAAAAGATCAGAAAAATATGAAGGAAGCTGGAAAGGGGAAACTCAAAATGAAAGAGGCACAGAATCGGATACCAAAAGACAATCTCTTGCCAGCCTAATTATGAAAGCACTCAATGCACAATACTCATACCCAGTCTACATGATCTATAAGCAAAGGTACATTAAACCAACTGAATCAATCTGTATGTATCAAATAATGATGGCTGAAGCTGCAATCAATTCTCTGGCCTCATATTACAAAAACCAAAGTATAGAAAAATGGTTGAATTTATTCCCACAAGATCATAGTTTTGTCTTGTCTTTGTCACAATTGAAAAACTGGTGCCTTTCTGGCTCTGATCATATCAGATCGATTGCAAAATTTGAAGCAAGGAGAAATAAATTGAAATTTTTCCCATGGAAGAACAATTTGATAGTGAATGATTCGGGAAAAGGAATACAAAAACTCAAGCCTTTTCAGCTGCACGGTAAACTCAGATTTGACGAATGGGTAAGACTTATCTCAAGAAAACACTCAGAAAAAAATCCCACAATTATATCAGATTATTTGAAACTCAGAATTGAAAATTTCTTTGACAAAAATCCTGGAGTCATTTGGGCAATTATTTCAATGTTGGGAAAGAACTAAAAAAAGTATCTTTCTAAGATTTACATTGGAAACCATGATTTGATCATTTCAAATTTAGATCTTTGGAGGATTGAACAAATGAGGAATCATCATAATCCAATTCAGCCACATTCTAGATTATTTTCAAAAAATACTTTCTGTGATGAAGTACAAAATATGCTTGATTTACTTTGGAAGATAAATTCCAGGTTAATTCAGAGTTGGGGGCATGTTCCTCAAGGGAATATTTTCCTGGAAGAGCAAGAAAGCTTGAGAATTGAATTTTTTTATCTTCTTACCACTCCAAACAATCAAAAATCCAAAAATAAACATTTGGAAAATCTGGATAAAATGAAGGAAAAAGAAATTCAACACTGTATTCTCAAGGCACTGAATCACTGTGATGAGAAAGAGATTATCTACAAGTGCAAAAGATACAGCAACAAAATATCAAGGAAGGATGTTATATCAACTGAAGCAGTAATCAGAGTAATCAACCACTATTACTTCAAAGCTAATCCTTCAAAGTGGTTACAAATCTTTTTAGGTGAAGAAAAGTTTTTCTTAACCTTGGCTCAAGTTGAAAAAAGGATCTTAAGGGTCGATATATATAGTGATTGGATTGATGGAGAATTTAGAAAAATGGAGGAATTGAAACTCCTTCCATGGAAAAATGCTTTCATCAAAACAAAGTCAAATGATTTAGTGATCAAACAAACTTTCAAATTCATTTCCACCTCTGGAATCGTTAAAGTTGTTAATTGAATCTGGAAAATAAAATCTGAATTTCTGGTGAATTTCCAATGCTAACTCATCAGTTCCAGTATAAAAGTAGATGAACTAGCAGCCACCAGGAATTATGGCAAAAAAAATATGAAAAATTAGACCCAAAAGTGAAAAGAAAAACTGTCATTATATTTATTTTTCTCATGATACATCCACCAGTAGCTGAAAAATTCTTTTGAAAAATGAAAACCCCTTCCCAAACATCATTTGTTGATCCATGTTGGTTCCGTTCTACGTTTTCCGATTGTTTGAATACTTAAAATCTAGAATCATCCATACTTAAGGCTTTCATCCTTCTAAATGCAACTGGTGTGTATTTGTCCTGAGCTGGGAGACACACAAACATGAATCTTAAACAAAGATTAAGCTTATTTTAGCTTGTGAAAAAACTGAGCTGGCACTGATCCTAGCCAGTCAGCCATATTGCTGCAGATGAAATGTAAGATTAGAACCAGTTTTGTAGTGGCATGAATATCCACTCAGGTGTTAGTCCAGGGATTAGGAATTGGAGGGACCACAATTAGTTCCGCATATCTCTCAAGGCAGTTGCCGCATTGCACCAACAAAATGCTATCTTGGAGACTTGTACATGGGTTTGTTAATCAGGCGACAGTGGCAGGATTGGATGAAAATCAATTGATTGCTGTACAGAAATGGAAAGGCTGATGATTGTTGTATGAGGGCAAGGTTGGGATTACATTCTGATTGGTGGATCAGTTGACACTTTGCAAATCATACAAAGAGAAAAATCTAGATCGTCTTGATTGTTATTTATGCCTTCCAGGCTTTCTTGATTAACTCGGTCATACCTATGAACGGCGAAGAAGAACAGAATAGAGAGACCATTGAGCGGCCAGATCAATCGGACGTAGGAGAGATCAATTGAGTCACTGACCGATATCATGGGTGTTGAATTGATAAACCCCGACTAGCACACCGCAAGTTAGAGTGCGTAAAGTCCAGGTGGCGATAGGACTGATCACAGGAAATTTACGCTTGGGAACGTAATCGACCAGACATTGATCAAAACCCTATTGTTGCAAAAAAACAAATTGCAATTAAAATTTGAATGTTGATCGTATAGTGCGTCTTGAGATCACGTACCATGTGGGAATGCGCGATCAAGAATACTCCGATCACCCCGTCAAGTAATGGGTTGGGACTCGAGATGGCAGTGGCAGCCGAGAGCGGGATCAAACTGGCAGCGACAGATCGTTCGAACGTCCAATGGATGGACCCATGTGCCTTGCTGGGTGGCGGGAAGGTGGTGGGATCGTTAATGGTACCTTTAACATATGCTGAAAATCAAAATATGATTAGCATAAACAATCTCTGTGTCGTCTTATGCAGTGGTGGTCCTTACGGCCATCTGCAGTCGATTCTGCCTTGACGATCGGTGAGGGTTGCGAGTGCGAGGGAGAGCCTGAGGAGACATCGAATATGGTCAGGATATACGTATCAAATCACAAAGCATGATGTCAACCGGGAGACTTATGACGTACTGGTCGACAATCGGTGGTTTTGGAGGACGGCGAACGACAGTCTGTTGGGATGGGATAGCTTGCTTATGGGGCGTGATAGAGGGCCTAGTCGAGCGGCGGACATGATGAGTCGGTTTGTATGGGACATCTTGGTTTTTGTGGTAGTGTTGTCTTGGCCTCTGTTGCCCTCGATCCAGGGTCGAGATCACCCGAGCCGTGCATTCCGTGACATCCCCGGCTTTCATCTGTCACAGCAGTCGTGCTCTCAATTGCTGACCAATCAGGTGCAAGACAAAACCAACCGTGACACATGCCACACATTGTAAATAGATGGTATATTTATATAGATGCTTTAAAAACTTGAAATCCATCATTATTATTTTCCAAAAGCTCACTCTCTACGTAGGTTATGAGCCACTCACAAGAATACATAGTGTGGATTTAAAAAAAAAAAAATTTAGAGAAATATGTACAAGTCCTACATACACTGCCAGCATAATTGGCTAGGTTGATGGTATCACAGTTAAAGTGGGTTGCACTCAACAACGTTGAACTTGGGTGGATTCCAAGTGATGAAATAGAAATCCAACATGGGGCCTTGGATTTGTATTTCATCAGTTGGAATTTAACAGTTAAACTTGGTTGAGTACTTTCTAGTTCAATGGGGATACCACCAACCTAGGCAGTTATGCTGACAGTGCTACCCTGCGGTCAGCATCAAAAAGTAGTCACTTTGACAAGCTCAGTACAATTCAGCCGGCAAGTACCCATCTTTTCTTGAAATCTTAATCTCCGCTTCTTTCCATTGACACCATTTCAGTGTCACCCCTGTTGAGGAATATGCATACAGAAGACAAAACTTGCATAGAAGGTCATAGAAGCTGGTAGATCATGTACTTATTCAGATATATATATACTCTCTAAGTTTTGCACATGGGTAAAACCTAATGGAGGACTTCCCATAGGATCTACAGCCCCTGTAGATTCTTAATTTGACCCTGTAAAGCCAAATTTTGGCAGGGAAGAATTAGATTCAGCCCTGTAATTTAACTTTACAGCCCTGTAGATGGCCATGGGGAGTCCTCCAATGTTGTTTACCCTAATTATTATTTACAACAACCCCAATTGACTTGATCAACAATTCTTGAAGAAAGTTCAAACATTGTAAATCCACCTGAGGGCAAGAGTCTGACTCATAAGTGCATTCATCCAAACTGTATCCAAACCTTGCGGTTAACATCTATCTAGCTTTTCACTAGGTCTGACCAACCTTAACCACATTGTGCGGGGAGGAGGATTGTCTGTCTTCCAAGTTAGATAGTCCAGCTGCAATGCTGGTTAGACTGTTTGTACATACTAGACTCAAGATTGGACCAGTCTTGCCAATCAATGATTTTTTGTTCTGGATTTGTTTTTCTTCTCTCTCTTCACCTTTCCTGGTTTACATCATTTCCCCTTCCCAACCCCACTCTTACCTCTATTCCCAACCAACATCATTTCCAACAACCATCCTCCTGAAAAACTGAAGCTTAAGAGACCCAATGCAGTTGCAGCTGTTGAACATCTGACACCACACATCAAGTGTTCCCAAAATGCCTTGAAAGCCCTCTTGGGACTAAAACAGACCCCTTCACTACAAGAAAAACTGATGCAACTGAAAGCAGTTGAAAGGCAATATTGCAAAGAGGCCTTTGTACTTATGCATGTCAAATTCTGCCAGTTGAAGCCGTTTATCTTTCAGTGCTTTGGACAAAAATTTGGTGGAAAAATTCACAACTAGACAAAATAAAATCTACCACCCAGTGGCATCTTGTCAAAAGGGAAATGCTTCAAAACATCAGAAGAACTACCATTTCAAACTGCCTACCAGATGACACAGGTGCTTCCTCTACCAACTAGAAACTGACACCACCTCTGCACATGTTGGAGCCATGTTCAACCTAGTTTCTTGGTGTTAAGAGGACCATTGCAACTGCAAAAAACGTGAACTATATTTATGGAAGGGGGTAAACTTGGACAAACAGAGAGTAATTGCTAAAATGGTGATGGCCATCACCAAGAGGATTGCAGCCAACAATATTGTCAAACCTCTGTCAATTGTAGCAGATGTTCAGCATGATCTAAATGGAGCAGTTTCACAATCCCAATTTCTTTTCAATAAGGTTGAAAAAGTGTATGAAAGAATTTCTTGAGGCATAATAAACAAATCCATTCATTTAGACTTATTTTACAAAACAATTGGCCTACCATCTTCTGCCAATGCCTACATGTACAGTGACCAATCATAAAGATCTGTCACCTTGTTTTCTATTACAGAAGCTGAACCACAACACTAAAATTCATGAGGCTTGGTGAAGTAATGTAAGATGAGTTCCAAAGAATGAATATGAAAAAATATACACCAAAAAATAAATTTCAAAATTTAGAAAAAATAATTAACTTTTGGCAGATTTCCAAAAATCTTTAATAATTGTTCAAGGGACCCAGGAAAATCAGAGATGACAGACAGCCTTGCATGAGAGAAGAGTGATAATAAATGAAAAAATCTGAACAAAAATATCCTGGCAAATTTAGTGGTCACACAAACAGCGTTCAAATTTGGAGTTTGATTGGATTCTGGTGCAAAATTCATTTTGAGACCAATAAATGCCCATCTCCACAACATTTCAAAAAGTATGCCAGTCAATTTTTTCATTTTTTTTCATTTATTATCATCATTTTCTCATGTCAATCTGTCATCTCTAATTTTACTGGGTCCCTTGAACAATTATTAAAGATTTTTGAAAATCTGCCAAAAGTTAATCATTTTTTCTAAATTTTGAAGTTTATTTTTTGGGGTATATTTTTCATATTCATTCTTTGGAACTCATTTTAAATTACTTCACCAAGCCTTATGAATTTTAGTGTTGTGGTTCAGCTTCTGTAATAGAAAACAAGGCGACAGATCTTTATGATTGGTCACTGTACATTCTGGAAAAGTACCACTCCATAAATATGGTGGTACAGCTTCTGGCTTGGAAAAGCTTCATTACCATTGACCTAATAGTGGGTCACTAAATACACTATCTGGCCACAAACAGTCAGATCAGCAGCATTTTTCCCCACAGGATTTGTCAGCATTAGTTAAAATTCCACTCTGCTAAACTAACCCCTAGTGTAGCAGGAAATTTGTCTTCCAGAAACCTTGTAGTGTTAGTTGTTCATGATCAAATCACACTTAAATATCATTTTGAATAATTTGTTTCTGCTAACAGGATTTTCCAAAATAAATAGTATGTCTTGTTTATATGTAGCTAGAAGTTAGTGTAGCTGAGTCCAAGATTAACATGAGATAACAAATCAACTAACATTGAATAAATTCCAACTAACAACCCAACTAAAAGCTCAGCTGAAATCATAGTGAGAGCTGACATGTCAAGCATGCATTTATGTGATAATTGAACATGTTTCCTCCACTAGATAAACTCATTCACTGGACAAGTCAGTCCGCCAAGTTAGTGGACTGACTTTGTCCAATGAGTCTAGCAGTGCCCCACCACTGGGCCACCAAACATGTTGGGCATTTTCAGTTCAGGCACTTGTCAGACTGGCATGTCTGACAAGATAGTTTTTGCAGTGCTCCAAAGGTTATTCTGACCTAGTGGTCCAGAACTCATCTTTCAACCTCTTTGTGACGACTAGACCAATGCTACCATGGGCATACCCACAGTAGCATTGTATAATAGCTCTCCCATCAGAAATTCCACCACACATTTTTCCATAATGAGTGATTGTTAAATAACCAGATTTACTTTGGTTATCCTGGCCTGATTATTAAAAAAATCATATACCTAATCTCAAATTTTCAGCTTACTACCACCTGTCTGCCTCTTGAAATCAGTCATACCTCCTTTCTTTACCCTGGCTCTGTAGCTCAACTCAATTATTAGCAACCTCAAATCAAAAAACTGAATTCACTCCCACACCACATCAAGCCGAACTGTCTTCAAAGTTGCTAAAAATAATCATACCCACTCCAGCTTGAACCACCAAGCTACTGCAGCTACAATCCCTCCTTTATGTATTGATTACCACCACATTGAACCAGTACACCACCATACACATCCCAGCCACCACCATACACATCCCAGCCACTACCACAACTAACCATTCCCAGCAACCAATAGTGCCACCTTCTTCCCTTACCCAGCAACCTCCAGACAAACCATAAGCTAGCCTTTTTTTTACTAAGCTGCACTCCCTTTCTGAATTTCTACCCTACCCAACCATTGCAGCCTATCTACCCTCCTCCTCCCTTGCCAAGCCAACAACCAAGCAAACCTCATTTTACCTTGCCTATATAACAACCAAGCTACACTCCCCCTTTGCCTAGGCAAATACTAACCAAGCTACCTCCAGCTACCTCCACCCTTTCCTAGCCAGCTGCCAAGATACACTTCACCCTTGCCTAGCTAATTACCAAGAAGCCAAGCTAGCCCCCTCCATAACCTAGCCATCAGCTTCCTGACTGCAAGCTACCTTCCCCCACCCTGATGACCTGCTACCCTACCATCCCATCCAGCCACCCCTCCCTTTCCTAGCCAACAACTAAGCTACCTCCCCCCTTGCCTAGCCAATCCCACCACCTTTGTCATCCCTGAGACAAGAATCACAGCTTCATGGAATATATCACAAGCTGAATTCTTTCCCAAAGACCAACTAGAATTGAATAATCAAAACCATAGGTTGTCTGATTATGCTTGAAACCTGAAAATATTTATTTCTCTATAATTGTTACTAAGTTAGAGAGACAAGCCATGCCTCCCTTATAATCATAGAGATAAAAAAAAAAATTGAGAAGTTCAATTTCAAAAGCCACAATCTTAAGAATAATAAAAAGCCTCAACAAGCGACACACTAAAGTACAAAGGGGCCTTTGTACCTAAACATGTTGCTTGTATAGCAAGCAACACATCATTTTTTGTGGTGCATCACATGGTTGTCAACTAGGAGGTTGAGACCACACATAATTTCACACCAAATTTTTCTACTAATATTTTGAGTGAGTTTTTGCAAAAGGATATTTGAAAACCCCAATTAAAGGATACCCAAATGAATCACTATTCAGACCAGGAGAAAGCTAGACTGAAGTTATTTATTGGGCTTTTTTTTGTATCTTCATGGAAGGAATATCTCTGAAATGCAATATCTGGAAATGGAGAGATCTTTGCACACATGTATGCAGATTCAACATGGCCCATTTGTACTGGGACCAAGTCTACCTTCAAGAACCTGTTCACATTTTTTGAATCCATTACAAATGTGTCATAAGAAAAACAGCATGCAGGTGAGATTGGTTGATGACAGCAGTATTTAGAGGAGAACTTGACTTGGTGATAGCAGTTGGATTAAAAAGAAAGATCAACTGAATTGTTGCACAAAGATACACATTGAATTGCTTGATGAAATTTACAACTACATAGGGGTTCTGTCGTAAGGAGTCCAAGTAGTCAGAAAAAAAAAGCAGAACAGAACAGCCCTTTTCAACAATTCTGGCACATGGAAGAAAAAGTCTATGGTACATAGTGATTGGAAGACAGGTGAGATAACCACAGGAGGACGTGGTCAATTCTAAACCATGAAAAAGAGGGGAGACCCGTTATGTAAGAGCACAAACAAGCGCCCCATCTTTGGTTTGGATCATAGTTTGTCCAACAGGAGAGGCTTCGATGCCTTGAAATTTGAATCAATCACTTTTTTCCATGGCTGCAGAAACTGGGCCCTCCTGCGTACGCCAATTGGTATTGTGGCACCACCGATGCATGACTCAGTTTATCGGGCCGGCCAGTAATATTTCTTCGGGTGGTACCACTGCCCAACCTGGGGCGAGATCTTTGCGACTCTTTCAGCTTGAGATCGGAGCATCGGCGGGGTTCCGCCCATAACAAACTCCAACAAAAAACTGTACATTTCAAGCAAAGCCATGTCTCAATCAGTCAATAGATGTTGACATAGTAGCAAAGAGTTAAAAACAAGTACGGTGCATCGATTGCTAAATCCTTGTAGGAAAAACCTTAGTGCGTATAGATACCATGTCTAAGGCATGACTCTGGGGGTCGGGTCGGGGTCTGAGGGTCAGCCCAAAGGACGAACCCTGAACCAGTCGGGGTAGCCCCTGAACCCCCGGGGTTCAAAAAGTAAAATAAAATAGGGTCGAGAAAATTCTCAATCGTCCTTTATACTACTGTGCCGGCCGGCTCATCATACCCTTCCAATGAAGCAAAAACACCCGGACCCCCCATAGGATATCCAATCCTGTATGCAGACCCAAATCCTTGACATCTAATCCAAATAACGAAATAATTGAGCTGGACAATTCCGACAAGGATGAAAAAGTCAGATCTATCACTCAAAACAAGCGCAGCTGGGTGTGGAATTTTCTCAAACAGTCGAACAATCCCGGAGTAGTTGTATGTCAGGTGGTCCTGAAAACTGGGAAGATCTGCGGAACACGCCTCAAAAAGGATAAAAGCTCAAGCACCAAGTCCTTTCACGCGCACCTGCATAATATCTATCATCTCGTGGATCCAAACCTGACGAAGAAAACCAAAATGAACCACATGGATATTGAAAAATGGAGCAAATCAGGCACTTTGCAGCCCGAGGTGAGTTTTTTTGGTTCCTTCAGTTCCCTCTCAAATTGTCAAGTACTGCAGCCTGATTACATGTTTTTGTTCAGGTTGAATTAAACAATGAGACCCTCGAGTCAGCAATTGTGTACATGATTGCCGACTGTGACCTTCCGTTTGCATTTGTGGAACAAAAATCTTTTCGGGATCTCATCCGCCTCCTCAATGAAAGTGCGGCCCCCCTAGTTAACACCACAAATCAAGCCTCCATTGCAACTCATGTGTCCCGTATGTACGATCAATCCCAGAAAACCATCAAGAAAAACTACATTTCAAAACAAACATTGATCTCATTCACTCAAGATGCGTGGACCGCTCCGAATGTTACTGCATTTATGGCAGTAACTGCGCACTTCATTGATGAAAATTTTGAGCTCCGCGATCTTACAATTGCTGTGCCACACATTCAAGGTAAGAGATCTTTTCTTAAATTTATCTGTTCTAATTAGTAATCACATGTGATGATTTGTTTTTTCTGTGTAGGAACACACAGCAGAAAGAACTTTGCAGAACTGTTCTACAATTTTCTGGATAGCTACTCGATTTTGGATCACTTACATACAATCACCGCCAATAATGCATCAGTAAATCTTAAAATGGCTCGGGAGCTAGACCTTAAGATCCCTCACTTCGATAGCTCGACTCAGATCCTTGGTTGTGTAGCCCATGTCATTAATCTTGCAGCCCTTGGCCCAATCGACGAGAATCCGGATGGCGAGGAAATTTTGATGGCAATGAACGATGACCCTGTCAACAATCGTATGAACATCAACTCCCTTGTCTCCACTCCTGATGGAGTGGACATCAACAAGCGTGTACACGGGTTATGTACCTGGGTCCGTTTCTCACCCCAACGACGTGAAAGATTTGCTGTCGCTGTTTTGTCTTGTCAGCCTGAGATGCATGCAAAAAAAAAAATTAAATGCCTTGAAATTGATGTTGCAACCCGATGGAACTCCACTTTCCACATGTTCCATCGAGCTCTCATGCTTCAAAAATCCTGCACCCACTTTTGTCAACAGAACTCTGAAACCTCAAGCCACCTTCTCTCGCTAGCTGAATGGGACCATTCTCGAAGCATAATGAATCTGCTCCAACTGAGAGGCTTTGTGCTTCAAAATATCCGACTTTAAACAGTGCACTTCCTGTGTACATTGTTTTGATTGAACAGCTCCATGCTGCCCGCCGAGGCCTTTATGACCAAGCTCAGCTTATGCGACCAGCAGAGCTGATGATTGAGAAGATCAACTGATACCTTAAAGATGCGCTGAAGAAACCAATGTACATATGTGCCATGATCCTTGACCCAAAGTTCAAAACCATCAAGATTTCATCATGGAGCACTATAATCTCTCGGTCGATGATGTTCTTCAAACATTCAAATCTGTTGCTCAAGATTTCTACGAACAACTTCCCACGGATAAAGAAGGCAAACCGGGTAAATCATCAGAAGCTTGTGCCCCCGATGCAGAAAACACTTTTGATTCAGCATTATATCAACCCAATCCCGAGATCGAAGGCATACAAGAAGAGATCGTTCGCTATTTGAGGGAGGACATTGAATCCAAGAGTGTCAAAGTCCTCCCTTATTGGGCAACTCGAACTAAATCTCTCCCAACCCTGGCACTGATGGCACGTCGATTTCTTTGTATTCCTGCTACCAGTGCATCATCCGAGCGAGTCTTTTCCAAAGGCCGTCGGGTCGTTTCATGGCAGTGTTCGTCTTTCAAGCCAAGGACTATAGAGGAGTTGCTTTGCTTGAAAGACTGGTTTCAGACCTTTGATGGTCCTTATTAAATCCGAATAACTCTTCTCCTTTGTTACTCGAACAACCATTGCCATTTTTGACTCGGAACGACTCGCCTTTTTATGAAAAAAAAAAAAAATCATTGCAATAAAATTTTTTGTCCGTCATCTTGTGTCGACAAATAAAAGAAATAAACAATAGAAATTGAGTCGAAAATCTGAAGAAAACAGGTGCAGTTAATGCCCTTCGTGCCAAACTGAGCAAGTCCTGTTGACCCCCAAACACCCGGGGATTCGGGGTTCTGCTAAGGCTCGTCCCGAGCCCTGAACCCCGGCACTCGGGGTCATGCCTTAACCATGTCCGGATTCCGGAAGCCGGAACATCAATGACACCGACGTGCGATAAGCTGTTGATTCAAAGTATTTAAAACATTCAACTCAATTTTGAGTTTGAACTTCATGCCCATGTCCTCCTCCACCACATGTACCCATGTACACATGAAAGTAACCTATCTTTGGGTAAAGGGTGTTTTCATGGGTCTTCATTCGTTTGTGGGGGAGTGCGATCGGCGATATCTGCGCGCGGATTTGGGTTTATAAACCGTGTCCTGTCGACGATGATGACCGATAAATTTTTTAAGTTGCCTTAACAACTTTCCCGATAGTTTTCAACATAATAGTCCATTTTCATCTCTTTATAAGGATTCTTTTCCAGCGAGTTCCCTGGACCTTCTGCACGTAACCTTTCTAGCTATCGGATCGGAGTTTGTAACGAGGCACGACTCGTTTTTCTGTCGGACGCCGTTCATCCTATGCCGGATGACAAACCTGGCTCTTCTCTCCACCAACCCTGTGCGAGCTCTCATGGACCAGGCGCTCGAGGGTTCGAGGAATGCTCTTATCATCCAGGCTTGATTTTCGAGCAGCATTTGTCGAGGCAAAGTACTGGAGCTCCGGGGCAGGAGTCGTTCAGATTACTCCCGAACTCGACTATATCTGAATGGCCTTCTTCCAGCGCTTCTGCCACCAACATGCTTTATCCTGGGCCATGTCCCCCTTTGATCGACCGAGCCCATCGCGATCCATGATGATGGTGGGTCGATCAGGCGAGCCACATCTGCTGTCAACAATCGAGCAGTCTGGATTGATGATGGATAGTTCTAATATCTACCCAGGAATGTGCACTTATTCTAGTGGGGCGTCTTCTGCCTGTATGCTAAACTCTAAGGAGGTTAACCCTGAGCTTCTTCTGCCCGAAGGGAATTACAACAATCAAATTCCTCAAGTCACTCCAAATTCTGAGCCGATGTCATCCGAGCCGACTGAGCTAGTCCCCACGCATATCGAGCATCATGTTCGTCACCCGAGTAATACCAGCTTGCTTCACCAGCCCCCTGAGCCTCGTCCCATCATGACGCAGCTCAATTACAATCACTCGCCAGCACCTGCCCTCAGTTGCAGAAGTTCAGACCATCATTTTAACGATGAAAATTTCGCTTCGAAACAGCGTCCTGCGTTAGTCACGTTCAATTGCACTCTTTACATGTTATTTAGACCACCATTTTCCCTGTCATATAGCTGAAGAACTGCCCTTGTATTTAAAGTATCGCCACCACAATCACCACTTCCGCTGTCACTCAATCTCAGCACGAGCCAGAACTACAGAATTCCGAAAGCTCGGCGTTTCAAATTGGTGCCATGCAACAACCTCGTCTGAATCCAACAGCCACTTTAGATGATCTTGATACACGCGGTGAGCGCCTTAAGGAGCGCGTGGACTCTAGTTATTTTCAAGCACGCGAGCTTGAACGGACTCTCGACCGCTTGGATCCCCAAGTACAAATGTTGTATCAGGCGTCCAGATTTACTGACAATCAACATCTAATGGATTCAGTTGCTGCCAACACGAGCGTCCCACAGTCGAACAAAAGGTTTTGCCATAAGATACCACCGATTGTGCCTAAAACTCGACCGAAGGTACCTGATGGGACCGTCAAAGGCTATCCGCTACGGAAACTTTCGCCTCATGATGACCCGACTGTCCCTAAGGCAAGTGCCCCGGTCGGATTGAACCCTACATCTGCTCAAATCATCGATTGGCCTCGAAGGGGCGATGCTACTCGCCGCCTCTCGTTTATCCTCAATCCTACCATGAACCCCGCCAAGGAAAACAAGCTTGATCTTGAGTCGCCTTCTGCCAGCTCGGCCAACTCCCAGGACGCAGATGATTTCGGCTCAGGTAGGTCACTTTGATCATCTGCTTTGATACGTTTATCCAAGTATTTATCTCATTTGCCAACTTTGATAGATAAGCCCACGCGACAAACCATGGGGATCTCCGAGTCTTTTTCTACTGTTTCGATCCCCGGAAGTGGAGCAGCGGCGCCTAACCGATCATCAAGTCCGGAGGGCAAGAAACTCGACCCCATGTGGGTACAGGAGCATTTCGATTTATTCTTTAAGCGTTATTCTAATCGGTTGACTTGGTGTCCGGAAGTTGAGTTCCAGGATTTCTCACGCTTTGCGAATCGTGAATGTGTTTTTTTTTATATGTACATATACAATTCTGAATCATCTGGGTCTGGTAGGAAAAAAGTAGCCCCGAAAATCTCCACAGAAGATCGGACCTTCTTCTTTCTGCAATACTTAGTGCATCTGATCCAAAGAGACCGAATTCAGAGATAGTTTCAACCTGTTTCGACGGTGCATTGAGTAAGTGTCGCTCGACTGTATTCCCCGACCGGTAAGCTTGCAATCCTCCTTTCTTTTCCTTTCATTCTTCTCAGTCACTTCTTGTTCAGCGTTGTCTCCCTAACCAGTGATTACAACATCTACGATCTGAAAGGAATAATGGTGTTAACCATTTATCATGGTAAGTCGCCCAAAGTTCGAACTCAAATTAAACCAGATTCACACTTTGGTAAAATCACTCCTGTTTTTTTTTTTTTTGGTTTCCCCAACTAGGTCTTCATTGTGTTTGCCCCCACTTTGTGACTCTTTGCTTAAATTTGAAACTGCACAAGGTTTTTGTCAAGCTCACTGATCCGGATCTTCGTGGAGAGGCAAATGAGGCTGAATTGGTTGAAATGGGTCGAACCTGGTTACTTGTAGTAATCTACAGTCATATGTGAGCTTTATTTTTGGAGATTTGCCAAGTTCTAGGAGGCACAGACCTGAAGACGTGGTGGGATCAAAGTAGACCATAAAAGATGAAAAATCTGAACTGAAACTGTCGGTCAATAGTCTATGCATCTTCAGTAGGAAGCTCTACTTGATTGGTTCACCACCCCAAATGATACGGAACCACGCGACAACTTTGGAGACATCAAAATTTCGGCAACCCTGTGATCCATTGATCAATGCGTCAGTGAAAACTTCCTTCCTCCCTAGTAGTTTTTAGGATATAAATATTTATTTATTTGGAATAAGTTAAAATAATGTGTGTGTTTTTATATGATCTTGTCTAGTCACGTGAATCTAGCGATGGTTCTAGCACATGCCCAAAACAAATTGGATAGTCGAAATTACCCAGGACCTTCGAGGGAGATGAAAAAGAGATTTGTTTTACCGGAGTCATACCTCGTGGTGAATCAAGTAGATAGCTGGGCCGCGCATTGGGAGCAATATTGTCCACAACTTTTCACTACGGTAGATATGGGTCCACGAAGATTTTTACAGAATGCACAACAATATGTGCGATTATACATTATGGTTAGATAGACTCCGCTCATCAATCATGTTTTTTTTTTCTGAGCAGTAAGAATTGATTGGAATTTTTTTTACTAGCATGCTGCAGTATGGCATTGCCAGGATGGAAGATTGATTATGAATGAAAAAAGCCAATACCAAGCCGCCCTTGAAGGCTGCCAACATGCTCAAAATATTTTGGAGGCGGTACTCAACCTCAAAGACCAAATGGATGTGAAAGCGGAAGATGATTCAGAGTTGTGTCCAGACGACTTGCCGCTCAATATCGAATACCACAAAGCAAGGTGAGCTGCTTACTTTTGGATCATCATATTCTCGATCTCCAAAATGTTATCTTCCAAAAGAAAAGAAAACCGTTTTTCTCGGACCGGGAAAAAAAAATTAAATGACTGACTTGGAGTGTTCATTTTTCGGCTTGACTGGTTTTTTTTATGAAGTTTTGGCCTCGTGACTGGCTACCTATTGTGGATTAGCTTGATCATACCGCGATATGTGAACTTGAATTTCTACCTAGGATTATTCACAAGACTCCATGAGATCAAGTTCAAATATAGCTGCGAATACATCGAAATAATTGAGAAGTGCATCTTCAGTATACATGAAATAATCGAGTTGGAGGAAGAAAAACCAAGTCCAGATCAATTTTCGAACGATAGTTTCAGTTTTTCAGATAGTTTTTATAATATTGGAACTAAGCTCAAGAGCAAGGGTTGTCAACTGGGTGTCAATGAGCTTGAAGCTGGCTGTGTTGGTAAATATCGCGTCGATGATGGTACTTTCGTCATGGGTGATGATATGGCGAAAGATCTGGATAAATTGATGACTGATACTCAGTTTTGGTTTCAACTCGAGCTAGAATAAACTCTCTTTACTTCCAACTGTCACGCTATCAAAATCTCTTGAATAATTGTTTTGAACAAGCTGTAGGCTTGATATTCTGATCCTTCATCATAATAATTCATTCTCTTAAAGAGAGAAGATCACAATAATACAAACCTGGAATTGTGCGAACTTGTCTTACTATGAGCCAACCTGTCTTACCAATTTGCAATTTGTGCAAATATTTGCGCTATCTTGTCTTTCTTGACCCGAGGTTGGTGAACAGAGTTTGTGTGCCTAGCGAGTGCGCAGCTGTGCGCAGTGACTGCTTACACGCAGCTCAACCCAGATACGCTGTAGCTGTTGACATTTGCCCACAGCAGACATCGTAAAGTATCATCCAGCACCTGATTCCAAAGCACAACTCACTCGCATACGCTTCTCGTCGATTCAACAGGATTGTGTATACTCTGAGTAGGACGTTCGTACGATGCCACACAAACGAGCCAAGGCCAGCATTAGAAAAGCCGAAAGTTTACGCAAAGGATTCGACCTGCCACCCAATCAACTGCAACATGCCAACAAGAAGAACAAGAGGAAAGCGAAACATAGCTCTACTCCAAAAGCCTACCAGATCGATGAGGATATACCCAAGAACATGTTCAGGATACTAAACGCCGAAAAGATCAGAGCCGAATACAAGATCAGAAAGACGCAGAATGATCTTCCTCTTGGCAATGGAACCAATCTACCCTCGAATCGATCTTCTGTGGGTAAAAATTCAACTGGGTCTAAGCGACGTAATCAATCTACTAAGGCTTCCAAAACTCAAGACGAACTTAAAATCTTACCTGGCGAAGGACTCGGAAGCTTCAATCGGTAAGGCTCACAGTATCCCGATCGTCAACACGCCATTCCTTTCCAATTTATATATGAAACATCAAAATGACGATGTTTTTTAATTTTTTTGATTTATGTTGGATTACTATCAGTCGAGTCGAAGCCACCTTGAGACCCAAAGTAACGGCAGTAATGAAAGCCGCAAAAAACCAATTGAAAACGAACAAAGCAGATTCCCACCAGAAGCAGCAGCAACCAAGTGCAAGTTCAAAAACCGTCGAAAAGAAAAAGGAGGTCGAGGGAGAGGGACAGGGAAAGGAGGGAGAAGAGTCGACAGAACAAGAACAACCGAAGGCGATCAAGCACTTCGCTCCCCGTCCTTCGCGGTTTCCTATCACTCAAGTCGCCATGCAACCGCCGACTTTATCGCTCACTAAATCTATGAAAAAAATCGCGGCTTCTGATCGTTGCTCTCCTCCTTTACCGATCTCTTTAGCTCAGAAAAGATCTCTCGAACTTGAGCGTGAGAAAGTTATTGTACATTATCGTCTGTTGAAGGAAGAACGTTATGCCAAACAAAATCTCTGAAGTTGATTTGCTACTATCTCTTCCTAATTCTTCTGGGCTATCTTACGCACACATGCTTTTCTTTTTATTCAAAAATCTTGCACCCGTTGTGGTGTAGGTCTAATTTAGATGGTTTACATAGCCACGCACACTCACGCATTGTATTTTATCATTTCCTCTCTACCTCTACCAAAAAAAAGAACCTGTCTACCGGTTTCAATGATGGCATACACATCATGCAAACAAGACAAGACGATCCCAAGCGCGAAGAAATTGAATCAAATGTTTTATATGTAAACTCTTTTGGACCGGTTTTGATCTCATTTAATTTCCATGAGGATTTCTTCATAGACGTAGCCATTCATTGAGATAGTTTGGCAGTGGAGTGAAAGAACGTTGCCTGAATGACTTAGGTTAACTAGGTGCTTCAATGTTGGATATGGTGAAAGGATGAAAGAAAAGCTAATGATGAAATAGAGTTGGTTGAAAGAGATAAAAAAGAAGTATACAAGATAGGCGACCGACATTAAGTAGTCAATGAAGGACAAGTTGGATTCCATACTTCCATACTGTAGTAGCTAGAACCAAGCTTAAAGGAATAATAGACAACCGAAGGAATACAATCAAGACTGATGAGGACGAGAGAAAACCAAGGCAGGTTTAAGGGTCCTACGAGAAAGAGTAGTTTCGAAAGCAGAGATCCTAGCGCCCATTTCTGCTTTAGCAACGAGGGTAGCTTTGGGGAGTTTTATGGCCGATCGACCGGGCTTTGTGTACAGTCTATTTCGGGCGAAGTTGGCGGCTGCGAGTGGACGTGGGGATGGATTGAGATGGTCGGTTTGGGACAGATGGACAACCGTGGTATTGTTTCTATAACACAAGCACACACGGAATTAATGTTTTTTTGGGGGGTTGGATAGTCGTTTCGAGGTTCTGAGTTATGGGGGTTAGGAGCTGGGGAACTAACCCAAGGTCTTTCCAATCATGATTTTCGACCTTCTTTTGTTTCTTCTTACGTGTCTTTATAAGGCTGCTTTGTTCGGCTTGACGGGCAAGCGAGGCTTGTTGCGATTTGTGCAAGATGTTGGAGGCTGAAGCAAAGAGCGAAGGGTCTAAGTATTTCTTGGTGTTTGTGGGAATGGGAGCACTAGTCGACTTGTTTGAACTGTCGTGGCCATCATCATCTTCTGGATTATCATCCTCTTCAGCGCTCGAGGAGGAAGGTTGCTCTTCCTGTTCGATCTCTTTCGTCGTGAGTTTCGTCTTACGCGCTTTGGAATTCAGCTTTAGTTTCTCGTCTCGGATTCGATTGGCTTGTCGTCTGGCTCGTGCTGTCCTAGGTTCGTCCAGAGATAATAGTTTTGAAGCGGGGGACAAAAAAATTTGAAAAATGAATGGTCGAAATCGTTTGGGATTAGGACTGGTGATAAGATTGGACAGGTTTTTGGACTGACGCTTTTGCAAACTTGTCGATCTCTTCTTCCTTCTGTTTGATTTGTCGTTTACCAGCCACAATACTCACAACCTCGGGAGCCTCGTCAGAATCTGATCCATTATCGCCAGAGTTTATGCAAGTGTCTTGTTTGGGCGGACTGTTTTGGTGATCGGAGCCTTCCGCCAGGTTGTCGTCGGCATCCTTGGACAGTTGCTGGTTTGAGATTTGAGACGAGCTTGCTTCCTTAGTTTGGCTGATGTTATCTTGGCTTGCGTTTGATTTCATTTTCCCTTTCTTCGATGAAGCTGAAGTCGATCCACTAGGGCGGGCCATGTTGTTGAGAGTGTGTCTGTCAAGAAACAGTGCCCAAGCGTGCACTCGACCATGTCCCCTCGCAGTCCGCAGCAGATCAAGCTGGATATGCATGTGGAGTGGGACCCACAACTTGGCCGCACCCACCAGCTGGTTTAAAGATGCCAACTTTCTCCTCTCCATGAACGTCCTCAAACCACAATGGTCGACGACGGCTGACCGCTCAAAATATGTAAGCGCTATGGGCGGAGCCCCAAATCTCGCAAGGACCAAGGTGTTGGATTCATGTAAGTCAGTCCATCGGAAGGAAGCCTCTTGGCGTTTCTTGTCTCTCGATCGACTCTCCTCCATCTCTTCAACGAAAAAAAACATGATGATTTCTTTAACACAAGCGATACTCACCAAGTTCGCGCTTGCGAATACCTACTCTTGTAGGCTTGAGCAAACCGTATAACATGCATCACCAACTGACCTTACACTCCTACACTGCCACCTCATCCTTGTAACATCCTCTCATCCGGCTAGAATTGATTGACTGACTAGCTTCTTGGACCCTGTACTAGATTTGTACCCAGGCCGGTCCGCTCTTGCTGGTTGTTTTATAAGGTACCTTTTCTTTCACCGCATTCCACTTTTCCTTCTTCCTTGTAACCTAGTGATGATCATCCATAAACAATACAGTTCTGCTTCCGATCCCTTCGTCGGGACATGCGGATACTCATTTACCAATAGCTTACCTCATTCTGATCCATTCCCCGTTCTTACTCTTCTAACCATTCTTCAGTATAATTTTCTTTCTCCCTTGCTAATTGTTTCTTTCTTGTTTACTAAACCAGTCTACACGAGCGATGAAAGATCGCCAATGAAGTATTTTCCTGTTTTGCGGGGCAACAAAGGCTAGGCGCACATTATTGGTTGTCTGTCAGAAGCATGTATTTCCACCCAGTAAAATGAAATAGTTATTGTGGACATTCTGTAGAAGCTTTCTGTTCCGCCTTTGCAGGTGGTAAATCGGGAATGATTGAGAGAAGAAAATGATGTAGTCAGTGCCAGGGCATGTCAGTGAGAGATATCCGGCAGCATGCAGTTCTGAGGACTGTAATCCGGTCAACCAGATCGGATCAGCCATCCCCCTCGGAGTCCCTCTGTGCTTGTTGACTCAGTCGAACCACCGAAACCGAAGAATGTTGCGCAGTGCCAGTCGATTGGCCAGAATCCTGGTTTCTTCCAACAACACAACCTCGGTTCCCTGCCGTCATTCGATTTCGGCAAGTCTCCGGAATGACCGTTCGGCTGCCCCCATCGTTTCCAGGCGAAGTTCGACCGTCCGTGCCAACCAATCTAGGCTGGAGAACACCACCGACAATCTTCTTCCTGACCGTCTACTGACCGCGGCTCTGGCCTTCGTTCCGACCCACGGCTTTTCCTCTGACACGATCCTGGCTGGAGCAGCCAGTGATCCCGAGCTCGACAGACTCAACATTACTGATTGGACGTTGTCCGGCCTGTTTCCAAGTACAACGAAGACTGCTGGGATCGATACTCGTACCCAGTTCATCGGCCCTCCAAAAGCCTTGGCTCAACGATGGATCGACCAAGGTAATTCTATCATGAAAATCACCGTCAAGGATGAAAACTTGGGCTTCAAAACTCATGGACTCGATGGCGTTAGACGCGCTTTTGAGGTCAGACTGGCTTACAATCGCTCGATTCCTAAAGAGTTCTTACTCAACGTAAGTGGCGTCTTGAAACACACGAGACTCCGAGCTACCGATCACCGATCTCAAAATCATCCGGCCATAACACAACCAAGAAGCTTACTCTTTGAAATCACATGTTACATGATAGGCATTAGCACTCATCGTGACACCCAAAGACCCTTTTTTTGGGGTCGCTTTACCGCTCGAATTACCTCATGTCTTGCCCTACGGTTCTCATGCTTTAAACGTGGCCACCGATGCCTTGGCCGGGTTGTCTGATTACTCGAGGTCGAGAGAATGGATGCTTCGTCGGATTCGATTGGCTGGCGTTTATAGCGCTATAGGTTTGTCTAGTTTTTCTTTTTTCTTTCCCTACCTATTATACTCGTCAATTTTTCTCGAATAAATCCTTGCCCTTCCTTACATTTTTTATTTTACTACACTAGAATTGATGTCGATCGCTTCCGACTTACATCCCGATGCGATATGTTATGAGATCCGAAACCTCATCGATGCTTCGGAATCTCTGGCTACTCATACGGGAAATACGGTCGAGTTCATAAGCTATGTCAAACGCTCTCAACAGGCGATCATCCGAAGCTTTGGATTGATTTGAAATACACTCATTTCAACAAATCTTGCTGGTTTTTTATTATTATTTTAACTACTACTTTGAAATATTATTATACTATCTGAAAAAAAAATGTAGCTTGGGATGATCATCGAGAAATGATATCTTCGGGTTTCAGTTCAGATCTCATATAGTCCAGGCTGGTCTAAGTCAAACCTACACCATCTAGCATGCTGCACATAAACCAAGGAGGTTTTTGACCCATGAAATATACTGTGTTGAACAGGTATCTCAAAGAAGGCTCTCTTATTGACTGCTCAATGCCCATAACTCTTTTGTAAGGGTTTGGAGAAGTTTTTGATTTCTGAAAAATCTTTGCAATTTTTCTTAGCAAACAAATATGGAAAGGCCTTCTTTGTCAGCAATATATCCGTGCATTACATATGATCATAAATGTTGTGACATCTCATCATGTTTTGGCAGTCCTGATCAGATGTCACATAGGATGTCAGGCAAAAATCCACATACAGGTATCGCTCGCAAACGGGGCCCAAGCATCTCCTCAAATTTATGAATCAATGAGCTAGCTTGATACCCAATAAAGGCTCTGAATCAAGCTCCCTCATCACCACTAATTGTACAGAATTTTCCTGGGAGGTGTAGACCATTTTCCAATTTTCCCACCTTGATTATTACAAACCAAATCACCTCACTTTTGATTGAATCTTCCAAATCGCCTAAGAAAATTTCAGTACTCATTCATGAGACCAATCAAGCCCCCAAAAAAATTGGTGGCTCAATCTCATCCACAGAAAGAATTTGTGAGGTGTATTTGTTAATTTCCAAGTTCTATCAAAAATTTATGAAGAACTGTTGAACCAAAAAAAAAAAAAAAATCAAGGGACCTAACGGTCTCATGAATTAGTATTGAGAAACTTTTGAGTCATTTGGACTATCTAATCAAGAGTTATCTTATTTTTGGTTTGCAGATAGTTAGTTGGAAAAATGGGCTATACCTCGCAGGAGAATTCTGTACATGTGATGTTGATGAGATTGATTCAGGACCTTGATTGGGTATCACAATCATTGGAATATATTTTTGAGGCCTTTTGGACTGCTCATTGAAAAGTTATGATTTTTTTGTGGTTGGCCAATTTTTGTAAAAGAGTCTTTGATAGGCGACCCACAGGATGTGAAGGTGCGACCCCTCTGGGTGTTGTGAAAATGTCAGGAGGGTTCACAGGTCTAATTCCAGCCTTGCCTGAAGGTACAGCTTGTAACAAATGCCAAGAAGGAGCCTTCATAGTGGGAGGTAGTGAAAGTACCTCCCTGTCAAGAAGGAACCCTTCTTGGCAGGGAGGTACTGTTTTTACCTCCTGCCAGGGAGGATTTCTCCTTGTCCGGCTGGTACAGTAATACCTTCCTGCTGGTACACTCTGTACCCCCAACCAAGGAGGAGTTCTGCTCAGCCGGCCAGTAGAGTCTGCACTAGACGGTCAAGGAGAAAACCTCCCTGGAAGGACATACAAACAGTCCCTGCCAAGAAGGGTTCTTTGTTGGCGGGGAGGTAGGCTACTCCTCACCGTTTGGTACAAGCTGTATCTTCTGCCAAGGATCTTCCTGGGCTGGAGGCTGGATTTTGAGCTGCAACCCCCAAACCTGGAATAGAAATTGGAGTTGTAACCCCTCCTGATTTTGTCATGACTCCTGGGGGGTCACACCTTCACATTGGGTGTGTTGCTTTTCAAAGACCCACAATCAAAAAAAAGGGATGAGAACATATAATAAAATATAAGAAATTGAATTAAATTAAATTGTGTGAATACACAAGAAAGGAATCAAAGTAAGATAGCAGAGCTCATTGGAACTGAAGATAAAATAAATGATATGAAGAGATGTATGTACATACAACATATCAGAAATGTAAATTAATGGAATATAATGCCAAGGAAACAAAAAAAAAGTGGTGGCACTTTCATGTGGTTGCCTCCCTGAAGTACAAAGGGCCCTGGATGATGTGGTCTCTGTAACTCATAAACCGGAAGGATTTCCTTCCGGCTGATGTGGTTTTTGTACCTCATCAACTGGTGTGAGAACTCCTTTTGGGATGGGATGGCAGTTCTGTGAGGGGGAAATAACAGAAGATAATATTCAAGGTATGAATGAAACTATTACAACTGCTACAGTTGGTTTGAAAGACCTGCCCCTCTATGTACTACACTAGAGCTAACACAAAAAATTGATTATTTATTGTGGCAGACTAATGATAGAGAAAACTATGTGTAGCAGTCTCTAATCAGACTTAGATCAACATTCATGTATGGATCTTACAGCAAAACCTATGGAAAGGATGAGTGGAAACAGTATGAGTTGATGATGAGAGACAAAGTTGAGTGAAACTTGTTTATGAGAAGATAGTGGAACTAAGAGAACAGATTTTGTTCCCCAAGGTATATAAGTAGATGCTATAATACCTCAGGGAACAAAATATCTGAGATAATCTAAAGTAACTACTAGATTGAGGATTGGATGAATGGCGGATGAATGCCTGGATGGGGAATGGATGGGAGAATGTTGAGAGGGGAAAGAGGCCCTCCTTTTATAGTAAAATATGAGGCATTTTTGCTGGTGTAAAGATATTTGAGGCATTTTTGCTGGTGTGAATTGAACCGTGAGTTCTGATTGGCCAGGATGTGATAGCTGAACGATGCATGCTGATTGGTCAGAACCTGATGATTATATTTGTAAACTGAACCATGAATTGTGATTGGTCAGAAACTGATGACTAAAATATGAGAGCTGAACAATGAGTTGTGATTGGTCATGTCAGCCTTAGAGACAATACTCATTGCCCAAAAGGCTTCCATGAGATTGCCTCCATAAATTAATTCTTCATTGTTTGAATAAGAATTAATCCTGTTGAAAGATTATCTCTTATTCTACCCACAATTGATTGATTAAATTATATATTTCTCTAATTTCTATAGTCCTTATATTTTATAACTTGTTGTGTCTTCTTTTATCTTTGTAATGTGTTGAGTAATGATTGAAATTGATTGAAGTTCAACCCAATAAGCTTGAATATTGCATATATTCAATCTTGAACCAAATCCATCCCACATTGGTCAGAAACTGTTTAATCTGTACAGGAAAATTCTCAAAGGCCTGTTCCAGCCCCTGCCCCCCTTCCACCTGTCCCTCACTTCGAAATTGAACCACCAAAAATCATCAGCCTTCACTCCAACTATCCCTTGGCGTTTGGACCTCTCTACTGGACATTATCTGGTGTACACTCTTCACTTTAAAAGTGTTTAGTTTATTCCACAGTAAGTTCCACTAGACCTGATTCCTTTCTGGCTCTTCAATCTTGAGTCCTTGAAATCCCTTGATCTTTTGATCTCAGTATTGCTTGATTGCTTCTTGCTTTCTTTATTCCTCTTCAAACCTTTCCTACTCTTGGTTTTGGTAGTTTTCATCCATAAGAAACTACATAGGTTTCCAGTTAAATAGCCTTGGCCTTTAGCCAGAAAAATATAGGTTGGCTAGACTTGTCTAGACCAATTACCTTCCATCAGTTTCTTTTGAGGAAGAGGCGTCAAGACTATTCCGCTTAAGCAGCTGCCTCAGAGGTAGTAAGACTTCCTTGAATTGATTTTAAATCTTAACCTTCTTTCTCTCCTCTTTTCTCTCTCTTTTTTTCCTTCTATCAAAAGTTGTATCCCTCTTCCCTTCGAGTAATCCAACCTTTAAGAGCTACACCTTGTGTCCTGTGCATCACATAAGAGACCCAGACTCACAGGTCAGAACTTGATGGCTGAATCCTACAAGATGAGTGGTCATGACATCATGGCTTAATCCTGTATCCTGATTGGTTGAAGCTACTTATGTACTTCTATTTACTATTTACTATGTACTTAGAATAATATGTATTATCTATTTGGAATATGATTGATGTAATTAAACTATGTGACATGATATAATATGATTTAAATCTAACTAAACGATGATAGCCAAGTGATTCCCCAAGTAACTATGAGTTAAAGCAATTGTATAACTAAAATATGCAATAATACACCTAAATCTATGGATATTTGAATGGAATAATTAATTATTTACCACATTTGATACTTGAAACCAATTTGGCACACCACACCAGGAGGATTTCCCTCAGGCCGATGTGGTTTTTGTACCTCATCAAGTACTGCAAGGACATCCTTCCAGTCAATGAGGTTGTTACACCTCATTCCAATCAATTAAAAGAAATTCAATCTAAGATTTATTTCCTAACTGAAACCAACACACTTCAAAATAAAAGAAAAGAAAAGAAGAAACAAGAATTAGGTTTGAAAAGAAAAGAGAAAAGGAAAAGAAAGAAAAGAACCAACATTTAGACGCAAAGGAAAATGAAGATAACAGGCTGGGTGAGGAAAGAACAAGGATAGCAGAATGATAGACAGGAAAGACTGAGAAGAAGAAAGTAATTGAAGAGTGAAAATGATGAGTTGAGGTTCATCGAATCTCACCAGGCAGAACGGAGAACGTGAGGTTGTTTGAGTTGATGAATGATAGTTATTGAGTTGATGTCAGAAGGCACGATGGATTGTTGAAAGAAGGGAACGAGAGAAGAAGTATAAAGGAAAGGAGTATTGATAGGTTTGGATGGTGGTGAAATGAGATTGAGTTTGAAGTGGGGTGTGAGAGCGAGTTGAGTTGAGTTTGAGATTGTCAAAGGTTTAGGGAAGAAGGGAAAAGAATGAAAGCTAAAGAGTTGGGGAATGGAAGTGGAGTTTGAACAAAGACTCATTGGGGCAGCCGGGAAAGGTCTGTGAAATGGATGTGAATTTTACATCAATGAGGTACAAAAGCCTCAACAGCCAGAAGGAAACCCTTCCAGTTGATGAGGTACAAAAAACCTCATCAGCCAGAAGGAAGTCCTTTTGGTTGATGAGATTTTTTTACCTCATTGATTGAAATTCCTTCCTTCCAATTGATGAGGCAAAAAAAACTCAAAATCCCTCTGGTTGATGAGGTTGTTGAACCTCATTGATTGAAAGGACTTCCTTCCAATTGATGAGGTAAAAAAACACATCAGCCGGAAAGAAATCCTTCTTGTCTACGAGGTACAGATTGCTCACTGACCAGAAGGAAATCCTTCTGGTCAATGGGGACGACTCACAAATCTGCTGAGTCTAACAGCAAATTTGGGAGAAAAACTCTCTTTTTTTCATTTTAGGCAAACAAATTACATCCCTGTGGTGGGATTGGAGGAGTGACTCCCACATTGGACATCAACTCAGTAGTGGGAGTTGTTTTTCCAACTCCTATCATTATTTCTTGCTTGTCTTCAAAAACTCATTTAAAAGTTTTCAAGTGGATGCATGGTGAAGATATTGATTCAATATTAATTTTACAATGTAAAATTGCTCAATTGACGGGTGGGTCTTGGCATTGTAAGATTCCCCTTTGCCATCTGCAGCCCCTGCAGATCTTAATTTAGAAGTGGAAAAGCTAAAGTTTTAGCTTTTCAACTGCAACTAAGCTCTGTCATCTGGATCTACAGGGGGGCTGTAGATTGAAGGGAAGTCATCCATTTAATTCATATCCTTTGAGATATTCTGACATTTTTGTTTGTTATATAAGCCAATGACTATTGAATGATCAAACTTGGACAATACTCAAGGCTGAATGACTGTGGGTTGAAACTGTGCAGCAATGATAAGTAAGATTTAAACCTAATTGAAAACAAAGTTCTTCAACTTCTGCTTCTCTCAGTTGCACTACTACCCTCAGGTGTGATCTTTTCATTCATTCATTCTAAATTTTGTATTTCTTTCATTTGAAGGTGCACTCTACGTCTGTTATCCAGTGATCTCAAAATTTTGTCTAACAGTATTCATTGTCTTATTAAAATTTGTGATCAGAAATTATCAGTTCAAGTTTATCATCATCTTGTTTCATCTTGTTCCAAAAACTCATTCAACTTCAATTTCCTTTAATACTCTCAGGTGTGCTCTATGTCTGTTATCCAACACTCTAAACAGGCTGTCTAACAGGAATTCATTGGCTTCTTCAAAGAACTGGGACACCTTCTCAATCTAGCTGTCTTTAATTACTATATAGGGTTGTCTCTGAATAGTAGCAACAATGGTGTAACAGCTGCGCTGCAAAAAGCGCAGCTGTTTTTTGATGCCTCTGCGCTGCGCTACAGGTAGCGGTCAGGCATTGACCCCTACCGCTATTCAGGATCCCTGTGAAAAAAAGTTGTATTAAAGCGCACTATTTTCAGCGGCCTTGTAGCGGCAAACCGCTGTAAATCAGCGGTAGCGCAGCGCCAAACTGCTGTTTATAGCGGTGTGCAGCGGGTAAGTAATACCGCTGTCTACGTGCACAGGGGAGATAAAAAAAAAAACAATAAAAAACCTCAAAAATTACAAGATCTGGTACTTGACATGCTTGCCAGGAGGGCCTCCCGGTAAGCTGGTACTTTACCAGCCTGTCGGGGGGGGTCCAAGCAAGCTGGTATTTTACCAGCGCGCTGGAAGGCTTTCCCGACGAGTTAGTATTGTACCAGCTCGTCAGGAGGGCCTTCTGGCATACTGGTATTGTAACAGCTCATCGGGAGGGCCTCACGGCATACTGGTATTGTACCAGCTCATCAGGAGGGCCTCACGGCATACTGGTATTGTACTAGCTCGGCGGTAGGGCCTCCCGGTAAGCTGGTAGTTTATCAGCTCCTCGAGAGGGCCTTACGGCAAGCTGCTACTGTACCAGCTTGTCGGGATGGCCTCCCAGCAAGCTGGTACTGTACCGGCTCATCGGGAGGGCCTCCCAGCAAGCTGGTACTGTACCATCTCGTCGGGAGGGCCTCCCAGCAAGCTGGTAGTGTACCAGCTCGTCGGAAGGCCCTCCCGGCAAGTTGGAACTGTACCAGCTTGTCAGGAGGGCCTCCAGGCAAGCTGGTACAGTAATAGCTTTTCGGGACAGCCTCCCGACGATCTGGTACAGTACTAGCTTGTCGGGAGAGCCTCCAGACGAGCTGGTGCAGTACTAGCTTTCTGGGAGGCTTCCCCAGAGAGATGTTATAGTACGGCAAGAGGCTCCTCCGGCAAGCGGGTACTGTACCAGCTCGCCAGGAGAGCCTCCCTGCTTGTTGGGGAGATCACTGGAAAGCTGTACCTTTATATATCTCAATTGTACAACAAACATAGCGGCTGGTGCCGCAGCGGGTAGCTTTAGCTCTGTGCAGCGGTCAGCAGATATGTAGTACTAGCAATCTGAAACCAAGATTCAATGGGCACAAGGAGTTACAATTCCAGTTATCAGTGAACTGGAACACACTTCAGTAGGGTCAAGCTTGGAGATTCTTTTGCATTGATAAACATTTCCTGATTGCAAAACTTGATATCTGGGTAATGCCAAGGAGAGAGATAAACGAATTCGGTACATTCACAAGTGTGACAGTATCTCAACCAAGCAATTTGTGAACTTGGTTGAATTTTTTATAACTGTGTGGTATAAAGAATGGAATACTGAGAGCAAGTCTCTAGTGGATTTATTTTAATAATCCTTTTGAGGTAAGGGCCAGGTGGCTGAATTACACTCAGGAGGCAACAAAAAAGATATTTTTGAGTGGAAGAATGTTGACTTCAAGTTAAGTGATCACCTCTGGACAACCTGCACAAAACTTTTTCAATTTTCATGACCATTCTTTGTAAAGTTAAGCTGTTTTTGTGGAGGTCACACGCGACCAAAGGGACATACAGTGATTCCATTTTTTTTCTAGATGCACCTGAATTGCCTGTAGAAGGGAATGTAGTAATTTATGAGGTCCTTGTTATCTTATTGAAGCTTATAATAAATTCTAGTAGAAGTAAATAACTGAAAAAAAAAATTCATGAAAAAAAAAAAAAAGAAACAGAAACATAAAGATCATAAGAAAATTTAAGTACCTGTTTAAGTTTTACCCTAGCTGAATGAGGAAATTTATTTGCGTACATTTCAATAGGAGATAACAGAAAAGTAACAAGCCTGAATGAATTTGAATGAAAATAAATTGAGAATAATTGAGAAAGTAAGATCAATCAATGAGATTAGACTTGAGAATTCACCTCCAATTGAAAAATTTGTTGCTCCTCCTGAAAGCACTTGTTTAGACAAATCAGACAGATAGAAACAGCTTTGGTGGTTTATTAAGGATATTGCAAATGAGAGTGATGAATTCGTTGAATAATCAATTAAAGTAGAATTTGCTCTGAATAAAATTTGAACTTTGTTTTACAAGGCACAAGTCAAGGTGAATTCTCAGTCTGTGCAGTACTTGTGGTGACATAGTTGAGAGAATTTGAGGATTACATGTTGACAGGGAAGTAATTCTCAGAGCTTGTTGTGATGATTTTGTTAATGTACCATGTAAACAGGTTTGCTGTGAGGATTTGGTTGATGTACCATGTGAACAGGTTTGCTTGTGATTCTGGGAAGGCTGAGGCCAAACTTTTGGTACACTTGAGCTTTCCAAATATGCTTTGGCAAAGCATTCACCACCCAGACTGAGAGATAGTTTTCCTCGTGCTCATAGCTCATAAACCAGAACACAATTGATAAAGACATGTTGGTTGCTGTCTGAAAAATCACATTTAGTAAAGGAAGTTTGTAACAGTGTTTTGTAGTTTGATTCCAAGAGTGTGAGTTGATGGTTGATTTAATTTTAAGCAAGGTGAATTGCACCCTGGGTGAGCAAAATAGAGATTTAGAATCCCCCTTTGGAGTTTGTCAGAAAAGAAATGGCTCCACCAGGACTTGAACCTGGGTTGGGCTAACTCTAGGTGCCTGCTTTACTACTAAGCTACAAAGCCTGAGCTGCCAGATTCATAATCTAACAGAGTTCACCTTAAAGTTTTGGGCTTTGTTGGATTCCTTCAGGACAAACAATAGTGCTTCTGTTGGTGTCCTAATGTTTAGATCCTTAAAAAAAATCCTTTGTAGTGTATTCCTGATTTTGTTCTTAAGTTCTGAGTTGTAAAAAGATCTAGGTTGGCTTGAGATTTTCTTGCAAGGACTTTGAGATCTCCTGAAATTTCTCTGGTATGATTTGTTTGTGTGCCACATGAATGGAAGCTCCATTAGATGGTTCATGTTATGTTTGCAATCTAGGACTTCCAGAATCCACAACCAAAACTTGTTTGCAATTTTTTCAATTTGGAAATCAATTTTTTGATCCAGAAAGTAAATTTGATCTTGGTTTGGGTTGTGGCAGTTTTTTAACCAGACTTATTGAGCCTTGAAAGAGACCAGATTGATCACACTTGATGTACAATTTTTTTTCTGGGTTGAGAGCTTGATTTAGTTATTGCATATCAATGATGTTTCACCCAGGCTTGACAGAATTTTACCAAGTCATCCATCAATCCAAACCAAGAAGGAAGGGGAAGGGGAGGTAACATTTGTCCTGCATATAGATATAAAAACAGAAAATTAGACTACGATCAATCTATTTCAAAGGTTTTAAAATTCAAAAAAAATACCACACAGATTTAATCGTACTTTAAAAGATTGGTAATCATCTTGAGCTGAGCTGGTACTTCTTTGTTAGCTATGGGAAACAGATTGACTTGGCTTGATGGCTTTCATTTGGAAGTGATTCATTGCTGTGGGTTGCAAATTCTTCACATTCTTCATCATTCTAACCCAACAGATCCAATGGCATTGAAGCCAAGGCTCAATTGGGCACAAAGAGATTTTTTGAGATGCAGGATTTGGGGATGGGTCCAAAGGAGTGGGGGAACAACAGTGGTTTATTGTTAGGCTGTTTTAAACAGAAGCAAAGCAAGAAGGATTTGGATTTGTGCCCATTGGCATGCCCAAACCTTGGGAGTCACCATGATCTTGCTGTGAATTTTCATGCCAATTGAAGTATTCTGTTGCCAGACTTGGGTTCTGTATTGGTGCCTGATTGTGGATCTGTTACACCAGTGATCAATTGAGTTATGTCATTTGATTTGTTGTTTTTTGTCAACATTGGGGACTGCGGTTGAGTTCTTTTGGTGAGTGTGAGTTTTCTTGATGCGGCCCGCCTGATTCTGAGCCAAGAGTTTTGTATATTTGGAAGGTTTGCAGTGTAGGTACTCCAAATCTACCTGGAGTTTGCTGTGCTATTTATACTCTTGTTTTCAGTAGACAGAATATGAGAAACGGAGTGCAGGGTGTATACACTCCACTTTTGGCTGAGTGAACCACTATTGTACTCCTGAAATTTGGGAACTGCTGAAGCGTAGTGTGACTCACTCTATTCCTCTCGTGTACCTGACCCCAGACTCCAAGTAACCTTGATTTGTGCTGCATGGCACTCCACATTCTTGTCATAGTCAAACAACGCCTGTTCAACTCAGCCAACTTAAATCAATCAGGTAAAATCAACAAAAAAATATTTCTTTCTAACTTGTTTCTTTTCTTTCTTTTCAAGTTGTTCCTACTAAAGTGTTAGCAATTATAAGATCTCGTCTTCTCACAATTTCCCATATCAATTTGCAACCCGTGGCAAATGCCTCATTTGTATGTTCCGCTGGAGGAACTCCTTCATCTTGCTATATTATACGCCAGAACGCAGATCAACTGAGGTTACTTCCAGCCATCTCAAGATTTTACTGCAGACCTTTCCGCAAGAGTGTCCATCTCATCTGCTCCGTGCTGAGCCACTTGGTTTTGAGTATCAATCCAACCCTTGCATCCGGAAATTGATTTCAATAAACACGCAATCGGATCTAAGCAATCAACGTTGTACAGCACTCATCAATGGGTCAATGTGATAGGTTCTCTCAACCCGCAGCTTGAATCAGCAAAGTACGACGGAATATCGGCGCCGCCATTATCTTCTGTGAGGCGGCAGCGTAACCGGCGCAGTTCGGATCGACTTGCATTCAACTGATTTTTCACGGGAATATGTATGTTAGCCAAATGGCCCACAAGTCCCGCCCCATGTCATTGATGAGCAGCCGTCCGGCTGCGGCGCTCCTAAGGTGGGCCCCATAAAAATTCCGGAGATCGGCCGCTTAATTTCCAGAGTCGCAAAGGGTCTTGGAAGAGAGAGCTCTCAACGTAACTTGACGTGCTTGCTCGGCGAATTGAAACTCAAAAATGCATGAAAACTAGTGATAACGACGCATCAGTAAATCGAAAGCAGTGGACGCGTGCTTCAGAACCTCAAGTGACGGTCACCTGTGGGTTGATTCAATCGAATGCTGATTATTGAGGTAAGCTTTGGCGTGCGCTGATGACCTTTAACTTGGCTAAAGCCCACGTAGGAATTACCACCGCATTCGAACAAGCGCTTGATTACTTACTTGGGAAGTTTGCCTTGTCGCCAAAAAAAAAGAAGAAGGCAATGGTACTACTGAAAGAAGGTGACCCGGCTAACTACTGGAAGGAATTAGAGGCTGAAAGAGATCCAGATAGGAGACACGGTGTCACCGGATTAAGGGCCTTGAGTCCGAAAAGCTTCAGATTTCACATTTTAGTTAGGCAGATACGTATTTCCTTGCGCCGTTTTTTTTTCGATGGCTGGCTGGGCTTTTTGACAAAGATGGAAAGGGAAACTTTGCATCTTTCCCAGCTATACTTATCTCTGATATTCATTTCACAAATCTCAAGGACACAAAGGATCCGATGAGTAAGCTTTCCAGATTTGACGAGCGACATTTGGGGTCAAGCGCGCTCTGTGTAAGCTTGAAAATAGGAGCTCTAGTACACATCTATTCGCAATCGTTGAGCGCAAAACCGTGAAAACGGCAGGTGAGAAACCACGCAGGTAATGTTTGAGACCCGGTTTTACCCAAGAGAAAATTCAGCCTCGGGAGTTCCCCATGTTTTGGTATAAGAGCTGGTACAAGGGATACGCCACAAAAGTGGTACATAAGACATTATAGCCAAGTAATATCGCGCGATTTGAGAGTAGTGGATGGGCGCAGTCGATCGAATCAGACTTCAGACAGAGAAAGATTCATCTGGACACATGAGAGGCCCCTGCCATGTTGAACCTCAACCGGCATCTAGTAATCTTTCAAACAGCGAACCTGTCGGAAAGACGCGCTCGACTGAATTGGCCTCCGGTGGATCCAGATTCCAGGAGGTTACTTTCAGGAGACAGCAGGCCTTGGGTGTAGTTGGGAATGGGGAGAAGAGAAAAAAAAATCGCTGGCGTAACTGGGCGCGCTCAGGAGGGCTTCATCAACCCTTTATTAACGGGCTACCTTCCCCCCAATGATCCCCTCGCAACCATCGCAGATCTTTTAGAAATTTACTTTGCTTCCATAGCACACACATCTTCAGCTTATAACATCCCACTTGCTAACGTGAGTCTCATGTTGAGGTTCAACGGTACACTTTGGTACATCGATTTGCTGACTTCAATCTTGGCACTGTTTTTCGATTAGACTTTCCGTCGACTTTGATCAGTCCTATATTTAATTAATCCAGCACCGACAAGCACACTCGACTCGTAAGTCACTTCACCCATCGGAATTTGTTTTTGTGATAGAGACTTAAGCATGCCATTTCCACTCTCAAACAGACTATGCAGTTCAACATTCTCCCAGCTTTGATGTTTGTTATCGCTTTGGCAGTCCTTGAAGCCAACGCTGTGCCGATTGCCAACATCAAACCGGCTCACTCACGCGGTTTGTCCCTGAAAGCTTACGTCGACGCCAGCGCTGAGTCTGTAACACCTATCACCAACGAGGCAATGGCCAAGGGTCTTGGATGGTAGAAGAGCTTAAAGCATTGTTTCCCAGTTAAAGCTTCCTTCGAAACGGTCCACCTATCGGCTTGAATAACACCACGTTTGAAGATTTCTACCCTATTGCATTGTACCCTCAACCCTCTTATCCCTCTACGTCACAGTGAATAATCCTTGAAGCATGCCCCTTCCTGTTTCGCTGGTTACATACGCTCTTCCTCAACACTAAGCATATTTAATTTCTATTTTCTTTTATTTTTGAAACTTCTAGTACCCTTCCATTATTGCTCTTTTGTTGCGGAAACCTTCTCTATTTGTGGATTGTACAAACCCAGGGAATCTATGTAATCCTCTTGACCCCCCCCCCCCCCCTCGTTTAGAAAATTTAGATATCCCTTATCGCTTGTCTCGCCACGAGCTAGTTCTTTTTAGCACACTCTCCCACTCACAAGCCACCGCCATGTAGCCGCGACGCGTTTAGCCAAGAATTATCATGGTTTCGAGTGCCCACTTAGCACATTAAGCTTTTGTGATATTCGTCATCAACATGATGCTGGTAAAAACATTTCCCTTAATGGGCATGAAAGCGACCTTAGCCTCATTAGTTTCAAAACCAGTAATCCCCTTACGTGACCCACCACTTCAAAAGGATGTTGAGCATGTCACACTTCATTACGGGTGTATAATTTATTGCACGATTGTGCCTGAATCCACAAACTGCAAAATCACCCACCAATTGTTAATTTCATACTCTTCTAAAAATTGTTAGCATAGCCACCACAGATAAGATGATTTTGCCCACATGAAGATGGTCCTATTACTAATTTGTCTCATGCGTATCTGGCTGTTTATGCCATCTCGCTGTTTGAATGATTAACTTATTCTTATGTCACTGTTTATATCAGACTTATCTCACTTCTTATCTTACCACTTATCTCACTGTTTAATGACACTGACAACAGGAAGAGGGTTCTCACCCACATTGTCATGAGGCTGGTCCTGGGTTTTCTCATCCTTGTCATTCTTATCTGACTATCTGTCCCATAATTGAATTCTTGTGAAATGCCCATCTCAATGGCTATTTCATGCTTACTTCATACTCAAAAAAATGGAAAAAAAATGACAAGATAAATGAAAAATTGAAAAAAATGAAGAAAAAATGAAAAATAGGGATAAGAAAAGAAAAGCACCCAACCAACCAACCAAAAAGAAAAACAGGGAAAATGGGATTTTCCCAGCTTGACAACTGGTTGAACCAATCATTGCACTGGGTGGCCGGTTCAGCCAGTTATCACGCTGGGACTATTCCAGCAACTGGTTTAAGCCTTTCACTGAGCTGGGAGGTTAAACCAGTGATCAAGCTGGGATTGTCCCACATCAATGACTGGTTCAACTGGGCTTATCCCAGCTCAATGAACAGCTTTTGCCAGTCATCAAGCTGAGAATTTCAGTTGTTGATTCTGGATTCATACCAAATACTCCTTGCTGTGCTGTAACAAAGGCTTTTGGGAATGAATACATGCTTGGCGGAGTGTAAGCAATCAAGTTGTCAGCCTTAGAGACAATACTCATTGCCCAAAAGGCTTCAATTGATTTATCTATGAATAATACACCTTTTTATCTACATAATTACTCATTACAATGCTAATTAATCTCATCTTTTCAATGTCCTTCTTCATTGTATATAGTCAAGTTGAGTTGTGTTGTCTTTCAACTGTCTGAATGCAATGATTATGGTTGAAACTGATTGACATTCAAGCTTAAAAGCTTGAATATTGAATAGATGCACCACCGAGTTTAATCCCAACCACATTGGTCAGAAACCTGTTTTAACTGTACAGGAAAATTCTCTAAAGGTGTTCTAGTCTCAGTGACACAGCTAAAATCCTCAGACTTTGACCTAGAACCTTGAAAATAATATCCGTGGATCACAACCCTTGTGGCGCGTGGTTTTCCTCCCATAGGATCCCAGTTTGGCACAACCTTTTTACTTTATAAGTTACAAGTTCCTCCAAAGTAAGTCCTGCTTGTTAAACTCCATTTTCTTCAGTTCTTCTCAATCCCAGTCTCTTTTCTTTATCTTTCACCTCCACCAATCTGCCGGCTCCATAACAATAATCTTTCTGGTTCACCTGCTGTGGTAAAACAAACCAGAAGGAAGCAAGTTACAGGACAGAAACAATCACAAGGATATCACATGGAAGACAGGCCCAGATCCCACTCAAAAGCTCAAGAACACTCAAGTCACAGATGTTTCACAGACCAATCCTCAAAGTACCTCACCCACAAGTCAAACCAATTCCCCCTGGATGAAGATTTTCACCTGTACATATTCCACCTCTCTCTCTATAAGCTCATACCCACATGAAACAACTCATAAAACACAGCACAAGTCATGCAACTCTTCCTCTACTCTCATAACCACAATCCAGCCACCTTATGAGGATTTGCACTCTTACCATTTTGTTACATGACTTTCCGTACCCACAACTTGAATCATTTGTCAGCCTTGTTTCATTCTGCTTGGTTTCATACTTATCTCACCCACATGTTGGCCGCTGCCCATTTCTCCTGGATTTCACTATATAAGCAGCCTTGTTTCCCCTCTTCATTTGTTCCCCATCAGTCCCCTGGTCATTATCAGTCCCCTAGCAATCATTAGAAGTATTACTAGCCCTGGTCAATTATTATTTAGTATCATTACATCTAGAATCATTCAGCAGCATTGATTAGTCTTGATCTTTATTAGAATCATTATTTAGTACCTTGTCATTAAGAATCATTCAGGAGTATTGATTAGCCTTGGTCACTTTTATTAGTTATAGTCAGAAAAATTATCATCACCTTTGATTACACCAGTAGCCAGTCTGGGTTTTCACCTTATCCCCTCATATATCTACCAATCATCAGCAGCATTGGTTAGTATTGAGCACAGTTTATTAGAGAGTTATTTTTAGTAGAGGCAGAAATCCCCCATCATCACCTTTGATTACACCAGTAGCCAGTCTGGGTTTTCACCTCTTCCCCTGATATCTATAAATCTTCATCAGCCACATCTTTCTTTAAGAGTCCATACTCTTATTCTTTTTTTACCTTACTCTCCCAGCTATTACCAGAGAGGCAGCCCTTCAATCACCTATTCCCTCTCAAGCTCTATTCTCCCCAAAGAGTAGTTCCACAACACTTAGTCTAAAAAGCAGAAGTGGTTTAACATAACCATCCTTTCTCAGTTTCTTTTGAGAAAAAGGAGTTGAGTAATCTCCGCTGTGTCGAGTAACCTCCGCATAGCAGCTAGCTACCCACGAGAGCTATAAGACTGCCCTTCTTCTTCTTTACTTGTAGTTCTTCTCTTTTTCCTCCTTTCTTTCTATCTAAATAGTTCTCTCTTCTCTCAGTTGTCTTCCTTCTCCCTCAAAACTTAGCAATTCAACCGTGAGAGCAAATACCCTAAAGAACCTTGATAATTTTTATAATTCAAAAACACAAGACCAGAACTGAGAAGAAAAACAAGTTAGATGATAATCAATAAGAAAAAAGAAAAGAATAAAAATAAGAGCATACCCCGTAGTAGATTGTTAAACAATGAGAAGACAACTGAAAGTGAGAGATTTGGGACGAAGACTGAGAGACACAGGACTTGAGAAAAAAAATAAGAAAGAAGAGATTAGCTGAAGAATGGATAAGTCAATTGATTGGTTTGATTCTCACCAATTTGGACTTGACAAGGTTTTTGGATGAGGATGATTTGTTGAGTTGAGTTTTTAGAGGAAGAAAAAAGAAAAGGAGGAAAAAGAAGAAACGTAAAAGTGAAAGGGAAGAGTTGGTTGAGTGAGAATGGGAAGGAAGTAGTGGTTCGGGTTGTGAGCAGAAGCAATCGAGGTGATGGTATGAATGATGATGAGTTGGGTTGTTTGGATAGGATTTGAGGAAAGGAGATTAGGTTTTGAGGCTGATGAGACTGCTGACTAGGGTTTCATCAGTTGAGCCGCAGCAGATGTGGAGGAATTGCTTGAGGTTCACTGAATCAAGATTCAGGTAAGATTAACCAAGTTTCAACATACCCTTGTGTCCTGCAGTCACTCAAGAGACCCAGGCTCACACAAGTACTGATTGGGGGTCTCCTGGGAACACTTGACTGTGGTCAAACTGCTGGGATGGAAACACTTGGCCATTGTTGGGCTGATGAAGTCATTGTTGGTTTTGGAAAAGGTTCTTGGACTGATGCTGTTTGATGAGGAAGAGTAGTTGTCTGAGTTGAAGTGGTTGGTTGTGATGATCCAGGAAGCTTGGTTGGGATCTTCATCTGATATCTGAACAATGTGAACTTTGGGTGTGCATACAGATTCACCTTGCTTGGGCAGTATCTCTGCAAGATACACAAAGAAAGAAAATCAGAACGTATCTTTAACTTGTTAAACCAAAGGAAATCAGTGGACTTGATGTACTATTGATTCATCCCAGGCATTGAATTTGGCCATGGTCAAGGGAAAAAGACCGTTGGCATTTTTGGGGTTGATAAAAACTTAGGTCTTTTGAGATCCAGTGAGCCTCTCACAAGGATCTGTGGTAGCATAGATTTGAAAAATGGACTTGTAGTATGTGGCTGCTGAAAATGCACCTATTGTTGGCTATGGAGTCGGGTCAATTTTGGCTTGTGAGCTTGGACTGGAATTTTCCTGCTGAAGTTGATTGTACACAGTTTCTCACTCAAAGAAATCATTAGCTACACTGATCATCTTTACTCCTCAAACATTCAGAAAGAAGCATACCTTAGCAATACTTTTTGGATCCATCTATACCAATCTACATACAATTCTCTGTCCATTGAAAGCATTGTGGGCAGATCAAAGGGAATTTTTCAATTCATCAGTGCACTGAATTAAGTCAACACTTGTGGCTTGTAGCAAAAGTGTTTTTGCTTGCCATGGAAACAATCCATCAGTGCACTGAATTAAGTCAACACTTGTGGCTTGTAGCAAAAGTGTTTTTGCTTGCCATGGAAACAATCCAAATGACATTGCCTTGATCTTCTTGTTGTTGTGCATGCACACTAAGATTGAAGTTTTCTTTGTCCTTGATAATTTGGATTGCGGCTAACTTGAATGCCACAAGATCATGGTCATCATCTATGTGCGGGTGTGGCAAACACGCTTGGCTTTGGCCCAACCCTGGCCAACTTGGCAGTTGGGAAAGCGCCATGCGCGCTTTGGGCTTGAGGGTTGGCCCAGCGTGCTTGGCCTTTTTTCAGCCCATTTGGGTATGTGCCCAGACGGGCTTGCAAGACCATTAGATTCCAGGGGAAAAGGGGGCAGGAATTGAAACTGGGATCTCTGCAGACGAGCAGTCTGCATGAACTGTGGGCAGAAATGGTCTCCCCCAATTAGACCTTCTCGGCCTACATCGGTACTTGATGATATGATGTTATGAGTTATTAGACATACAAAAAGAATCTTTTCTGACTACAATTTATTCAATTAAAAAAGTTCAAAAAAAGAAACAAAAACCTAATTGATTGAGTTCATGGGCTGGAGGGGGTAGAGATTAATTCATCAAACATTGATATTAAGAGTTTATAATGTTTCTCTGATCTTGGGAGAAAAGATGAAGAAGAATCAGAATAAAAATGTTTGAATTTTTGTGTATGTACATGCAACTACACATAAATTGTGATCCTTAAGCTTTTAAGCTTTTTTTCCCCTATTAAAAAAAAACCCCACATTATAAACAGATTAAAGAGTAGAGAAGAAAAAAAGCTGCTATCCCTGGCCCGCCCCTCGAACCCGATCATCGAGAGAAAGCAAATGTTAATTAATGAAGATCCCACACGCCCAAAAAGTAATTAACTCTAATCAAGAACAATTCGAACGCCATAACAAAACTATCTTTAATGATCGATAGTTTAGAGCCTTGGATTTCTTCCCATTGTATTGGCACTTCAATGATCGGAATTCGCGGATCTTTTATTAATTTTGTCCTTAAGATTAATTCGACATCGAATATCCTAATGACCGAACAACAAAAACAACAAGTTTAAGTTTTTCATTTTAATTTTGGGAGAAGATTCTTTGACTGACCATCCTTCTACATGAAGACCATCGACCACTCGAATAGCTGTCGCTCTAGTCATTAATTTGAACCCGCATTGAGTATCTCTAATGTCTTTCAAGCCTAATACGAATAGATATAGATGAAAAGACTTCATCAAGAAATTTCTAAATTTCGTTCGTGATACTACTGTTGGACTTGATACTAAATGCGCCCTCGATCCTATCGCAATGCCATACTCTTCTTCTTCTTCTTTTGTTGTTGTATTCGTGTTTGTCAATTTGCTTTCGATTTTGTTAGGTTTTTTTATTTGGATTTGTTTTAGATTTGTTATTAATTTTTTTAGTTCTGAGAATTTCGTAGCTCCATCGGCATCAATAAACAAGATCAATTTTCCTCTAGCATGTAAGATACCCTACCGCCCGATCGAAGAGCATGATCATCATGATAAAAAAGAGGAAGAAGATTAAAAAGGTAAACTGGATTGTGTTGAATGATAAATGGACAAGAGAAAGGGATGGTATGCTGACATGTCTAACGGCACCACCTTTCCCCCTATTCTTTCCCAAGCTGACCACCCGAATCTCGGTGTCTGGATGAAAGTTAGTACGATGTGCATGTTGAATAGAGAGTTGCAAAGCGATGTGAGAGGTACGATCGGAGGAACCATCGTCGACGATAATGAGTTCGTAAGAACGGATCCTATCCCCCTCCTTGTCGTCGTCGTCGTCCTTGATGTTTTTATCATCTTGAGTAGTCTTACCCGATTTATTATTTAGTCGATTGTCTTCTAACCAGTCTAATGCTTCAGACAAGCCTTTTTTTAATCGTTCTTCTTCGTTATATGCTGGTACTATTATCGATAGGTCTATCGTTGCTTTCTCCGTCTTGATCGATCCTAGCTTCTTCTTCTTTGCATCCGATTTCTTGGTCTCTTGTTCGCTTATCGCTGACTGATAGTATAGCGATTCTGGACTCGCTGGACTCGGTCGATGAGACACCTTTTTCAATATCGAAATCTATATAGTCTTTTCTGTCATTACTCGATTTTTTTCATATCTTTTTTTCCCGATTTGGTTTGAGGAGAAAGAGAGAAACGTACCAATGAAATGTATACCAGAGGGAGTGAAAGAAACGACCATAACAAAATCTCCGACATGTTTTTCCTTCTTGTTGTACGATCGATCCGGGATTGGTTGGTTTTCTTTTTGTTGGTTGATTGAATGTAATTGTGTGTTCTAGTTCGAAGGAAGAACTTTATTTATATTATTTCGAATTTACCATAAAGTTCCTGTTGGAAGTTATGATCAATATGTATGATGAAAACACATACCACAAACAAACAGAATATAGCAAAGATAAAGACAGTTCAACAAGCAAGCGACGAAGTAAGAATGAGCCAGAAGAGAGCAGGCAAGAATCATTCCAAAAAAAAACAAAAAACACACCACCATTCCCTCTCAGTGGCCTACACAACGGAATCTAATTTCTTCCAGGCACACCTGCACTTCATAGTCCCCGGAGGGACGTAGGGGGGAGGGGACTATGTAGTGACTGTATCGATGAGAGAGGACCTCCACTGAAACCACAAGACCGTAACTGCCCATATATGAGCAATAACACTGCACTCAACGCTGCATGGATTCTTAACACACCGCGGGGACTCATCACACATCGTTTTTTCCATCCTCACATGTCCCTGCCACGTCTCGCTCTACTGTTGTCACGAATTTATCGGCATCACTTTCAGGACTGAAGGGCCAAGAATCACACCACACCATCACCATTTAAGAATCTACTAGCATTATGATTGACAGGTAGTTGGTTTCGTCAAGCGATTGATCCGTGTGTTGTGTGGAGACAGAGTAGACTTGGGTTACAGTGACACATCTCATTCTATTTACATACATTCTTTTTAATGAAAAACTGGCCAGGGTTTCTTGCGATCTCGTTTATAAATCAACACCTCAACAAAACCCCACACTTTTCCTGTGAAACTCACCCAGGGCCAAGCGAGACCCAATGAGAATTAACTAAGTTCTTCATAATGAATATATACACAACGAAAAGAAAAAGAAAATTGGAATGGGAAATGGTCATCTAGGTATGTTATGAGAAAGAAAGAGAAAGAGTAGGGATGATATAAACCAAGAAAAAAAAAACAAGATGTAAGGATAAAAGGAACAAGAAATTGGAATTGGTCGAGGGATTTGAAGAGAAAGAGAGGGCCCGCCAAAACCCCCCAAAGAAGACGCCGCCAAGAAAACCCAATTCAACAAGAGCCTTCACCATCGGCCGCCCCACGAAGCCTGACAATGACGGCATTAGCATGGCCATCCAAGCCCTCGATGCGGGCCAGCGTGACGACGGTCTTGCTGATGTTGCGCAGGCCGGCGGGCGTCAGCTCTTGGGCGGTGATGTGCTTCATAAAGCTCATCGTCGAGACGCCGGAGAATTGCTTGGCGAATCCGACGGTTGGCAACGAACTGGTCACCCCAACAAAGAAGAGATCAGTTTTTTGAAAAAAAGATGATGGAAGAGACTGACTGGTTGGTTCCCGAGGCATAGTCTCCACAGCTCTCGGGCGAATAGGCTCCCAGGAAAACACTGCCGGCGTTCGCGATCAGGGGGACCGACAGGGCCGGGTTCTGGATATGGAGAATGAGGTGTTCGGGGGCGTACTGGTTGCTGAGGTTGAAGGCGAGGTCGAGGGAGGGGACGATGACGATGAAGCTCTTGGCGAGAGACTGGCGGATGATGGCGAGCCGGGAGAGCCTGCGCGCTTGGGCGTTAATCTGTGCCTCGATTTCGGCGAGCTGGGTGGCATCGAGGCCGACGGCGAGGAGGACTACTTGCGAGTCGATGCCGTGCTCCGCCTGCGACAGGAGGTCGGCGGCAACATAGCTCGGGGTGCTCGACTGGTCGGCTATCACCAGCACTTCCGAGGGCCCCGCCGGCATGTCGATCGCCACACACGCCTCCACATCGCTCGCCACAAGCATCTTCGCCCCCGTCACGAACTGGTTTCCTGGGCCAAAGATCTTGTCAACTTTCGCAACCGTGGCGGTGCCGTATGCCAGCGCGCCGATCGCCTGGGCCCCGCCCGCTTTCACGATCTGGCTCACCCCGCACTTCCGCGCAATGTACATGATCTCCGGCGAGATCGTCCCGTCGGCGCGGGGCGGCGTGGCCATGCTGATCTGGGCACATCCGGCCACTTGCGCCGGGATGGCGAGCATCAGCGCCGTCGAGGGCAGGATGGCCGTGCCCCCGGGTACATACAATCCCACCCGCTCGATCGGCCGGGCAAAGCGCGAACACACCACGCCCTCCATCGTCTCCACCACCAGCGGCGCACGCTCCCGCTCCAGCTGCTGGGCGTGGAACCGGTAGATGTTCCCGTACGCCGTGTCGATCGCCTGCTTCGTCTCCGCCGAGATCTCCGGCTCCCCGAAAGGCGCGTGCATCGTCAGCTCCTCGGCCCGCTCGTATCCGCACCGGTCGTACTTCGCGACTGCCTCTAATAGCCCTGCGTCCCCCTGCGTCTTCACCATCTCCACTATCGGCGCGACCAGGCCGGCCATCGTCCGCGAGTCCGTCATCGGGCGCTTGAGGATCGTGCTCAGCTCCGGGTGTGGGGTGTGGGTGAGATCGATGGTTTGGCAGCGCAACGGTAAGTCGGCTTGTTCTTCGGATGTCGCAACAGCAGGAGTGGTGGTGGTGGTGGTGGCCATGATCTTGGCCTCCCACTTTGGCTTGGCGTCTCCGGTTCGTCTGATGACCTTGAGGGCCCGTTGGTTCAAGACGTCTTCGACGTCGGCGAGCGAGACGCCTTTGCTGACGCAGCGACAGAGCGCAAAGTAGAGTAGATCGGCCATTTCGCCCGCGACGTCGGCGCGGCTCTCGGCGGCGCACAGCTCCTCGGCTTCTTCCATGATCTTGGCCTCCAGAAGCTGCGGGTGGGTGAACAGCCGGTTGGTGTATGATCCCGGCTGCGATGTGTGGCGGCGACCGAGGATGGTCGTCTCGAGCTGCGTGAGGCCGCCCAGGGGCCCGAAACATGAGAGCTCTTCGGTGTGGCAGAACCCCGTTGACGGCTTTTGGATCACCTGGAACTCGAGCGAGTCGCGATCGCAGTCGACTCTGATCCGCACACATTCTTGGGTGGCTCCGCTTGTTTCTCCTTTCACCCAGAGTTGATTGCGTGAGCGGCTGAAGTAGGTGGCTTTCCGCGTTTGGATGGTTCGTTTGATCGATTCTAGTGACGAGTATACTTGGCCTAGTAGTGTTGAAGACGGGCTTGTGGCGACGACTGATGTTGGGAAGAGTCCATCGGGTCGATCTGATTTTAATGTTGATAAGAACAAGTCGATGATTTGGTCTTGGTCGAGGTGGGTTGATGGGATGATATAGATGAGATTTTTTTGGTTTTGATTGATGATTGGTTTGTTGTTGTTAGGAGGTAGTAAGATGAAGATAGATTGATAATATTTTTTTTCTTCTTCTGATAAATCATCATAGTGATTGATCAAGATGGATTGTTGATTTGGGGTAGTAGGAGTGTAGTTTGAATCGCAGTGATGATGATGTATGATTCGATGTGAAGGTATTCCCAAGTTGATGAGTTGTTGAGTTAGTTTAGTGATAACTTTGATTGAACCTTGATCGAGTAAGTTGATGATTGATTGTAATCTTTGTTCAGTTGAGATATTATTATTTAGATCATCGTAGATGTAGTATTGATTTAAATAAGATTTGTTGGTATTAATAAATTGATTTGCGATTGTGGCAGATATTAGTATTGGAGTGAAAGTGTTGATGGATTGTAGTTGTGTTGAATGGTATGTTGAGAGTGAGTCGAAGAAGGGTAAGAAGGTTAAGTGAGCGAAAGCCATTTTTTTTGGTTGATGGTTGATGGTTGTGGTTCGAGAGTGAGTTTGAGTTGAAAGTGTTTCAGTTCCTGTTATTGAGTTTCTCTTTTCTACTGACTAAAACTAAAACTATAACTATAACTAACAACTACTAACTACTAACTACTAACTACTTGACTTGACTACTTTGAAGAGAATGACAATGACCATCTCTTCACTCTTGAACAATCGATCAACTTTAGCACTCATAACCACTAATAACTCAAACACACAACAACCACAACCACAACCACAACCACAACTACCACAATCACAACCACAAACTAACAATAACCCATATCGATCTAACTTCACTCTATCATTCAACAACCTCATCAATCGAACTAAATCTAACAAAAACAACAACCAACCAACTAACAACCACCACCAATCACCACTAGACAACCTCATGCAATTCTCACTCGCTCAAACTCCACCTCAATCACCTTCTAACACTCAATCTAACTCAACTAACCAACAACAACAAACTAACCAACAACAACAACAACAAACTAACCAACATCAACAACATCAACAAACTAACCAACATCAACAACCTAAAACTCCTTACTTTCCTGGACTACGCAGAATTCAATCTCGTCGAAAGGAAAACAATCACCAATCTGAATCTGAACCACCACCAATACCACAACCAACCAACCAACCAACTCGATCTAACAGCCAACCACCCATTCGATCTGCAACTGAACGACTCAGGATTAACCACCAAAACCCAACAGAACATCAACAACAACAACAACCATCCAGAACAACCAACCAACCAACTACCACCCCCACAATGTTCTCCCTCAGACTAGTCCCTCATCTTGATGCAACAAGATCTCTCCATTTCGAACCCATCGAACGCAAACTATCTCCATCAAACTCACTCAAACTCGGTCGATTCACCGACCGCGGCACCCCACAATCCAACTCGGACACTCGCATCGCATTCAAATCTAAAGTTGTCTCCAGAGGTCATGCCGACATCTTTACTGATCAATCCGGTGCATTCTTCATCAAAGACACCAAGAGCTCAAGTGGAACCTTCCTCAATCACATCCGTCTCAGTCCACCCGGTTCCGAGTCTCGTCCATTCCCCTTAAGAGATGGTGACGTACTCCAACTAGGTGTCGACTATCAAGGTGGAACCGAAGAGATCTATCGCTGCGTCAAGATGAGAGTCGAACTCAACCGAGGCTGGCAACGATCCGCTAACGTATTCAAGTATGTTATACTCTCTCTCCTTCCCTCACCACACAACTCAAAAAAAACTCACCCATCATCCATTCGATCAGTCAACAGGCCTTGGCTCAACTTCGTACACTCGGAGCCAATCGAACCACCCCCCCCACCACCACCACTACCAATCCTGCCCCAAAACACTCCAATCACAATACTCAGGCCGCTACTCCAGCCCCTGCCCCGGAGCCACCCAAAGCTGTTTCCGACTGTTGCATCTGTCAGTCTCCTTCCCCCTCCCCCTCATACAAACTTATCTGTTAACCCGTTGCTTTCTCTTAGGCTTGTTTGGTGTGACCGTTTGTCAGGCGCTATTCATAGCACCATGCTCACACACCTACCATTACAAGTGCATCCGTCCGCTCCTGCAGATGCATCATCCTGGCTTCAGCTGTCCGCTCTGTCGCACTTTTGCCGACCTCGAGGCAGACGTCGAGACTGAGGACCAACCCGTGTCTCCGTTGCTTCAGCCGACCCCGGAGCGCCCTGAAAGCAATCCTCCTCCGCCTACTCAGGTGCCGGCTTCGGCAGCCGAGAGTCTCGAGACTGCACGTCCTACGACGACTCGCCAGCCTGGTTGGTTTTCTTATTGATTTACTAGACCACATCACTTCTTTAATCTGATCGTCTTTTACGATAGGACTTACTACACTTGCCGTCGGAGCAGAAGAAGTAGAATCGAGTCGAGACGAGGAGGCTAACGGGCTTGGAGACCATACGGTGACGGAAGGCGCAAGCCCTGTGACATCGGCTGGGACCAGTAGTCTTCTGGACCGAGTGAACACGATGGTGTTGACGAGCGAGATGGCGGCGGCGTACCGGGCCCACCATGGGCCTCAGGCGACGTCGATGAGGTCGTTAGAGGAGAGATCGGAAGAGGACGAGAAAGGCGGGCCATCTGGCCGCCAGCCGCCGCCAGCCAGCTCGTCCCTGGCCTCCTCCGACCGCCGCCACACCCGGCGCTCGTCCGACAACAACTCGCTCCTCTCGGTCGTCAACTCGTCGCTCGGCTCCTCCGACGACGCCCGCAGCAACGTTGCCGCCGTCGGCCTGCTGCCCTCCGTCGCCCCGCCCAGGTCCAAACAGCCCCCGTCTGTGCTGCTCTCTATCGGCCACCAACAAGCCTCCTCGGACGATCAGAAATCGCCCGCTGAGTACGTCCTTCCTTCCATCCCTTCACTTCTTCTCCTTTGCTTACCTTCCTTTCTTTTTTTTTGGTCTTAGGTCGCCCAATATTTCCTCTTCTACTTCCGAGCATCCGCACCAGTGTCATCTGGTAGTCGGCCACCTCCTAACTGACCGTCCTCTCGATCCTTCCACTCTTCCTTAGTTGACCCTCCTTTCTTTTTTTTTTAACTGAATCTCTTCTCTTTTCTCGGTTTCTGTTTCTGGTTATTGGGGTGTGTGTGTGTTCTTTTTTGGTTTTGCTTGACCGTTTTTCTTACTTAAAAACAACAAAAAAATTAGGTTTATATATTTAAAAATTCAAAAAAAAAGTGGTGTTATTAAAGGTATATATAAAGGTCTAAATGAATATATATGCTGTATATATACTGTGTTTATGTGTGTGTGTGTAGATATTATGTTATTTACAGTATATCATGAATAGTTCGTTTCTTTCTTTTTTTGGTTTAATCATTATTGTCATCATATACATATTATTTCCAAAAACAAGATATCCAAACAAGATTACTTTTAATTTTTTATTGCTTTTTTTCTTTTTTCTTGAGGTCTTGTGGGGGGTGGTTCAATATGTGTGATTTTTTCTTTATCTTTTTTTTTTTTTTTGGTGGGGGGGGTTTCTTTTCTTGTGATCAGGGTTTTTTTTGGTGAGTACAAACATATTTCATTACAGTGTTTTGTTTGTTGGTTTGTTTTTTACATATCAAAAAAGTTTGGGTGGGTGGGTGGAGTGAATATATGTAAATCAATGATTTTTATTTATTGAAATAAATGAAAGCTATTTAAGTACAACGTAGAAATAAAAAAAAGAAAGAAGTGTGTACACATCTATTTCACATAGGGTTATGACTCCGATGATTTCCTACATGCACTCCGTTTTGGAGTGGACAATTAGTGTTCTGTCATACCACAGACTCAGCACTAAGGATGCTTTTCTACCTTCCTTTATAACCTCAGCAACTTTCACGGTGTGGTTAATCCTTGGGGTGCTTATCATATCTGTATGCACCCTCAGCAATCTTCACTGCTCTCCTTGAAGTTACTTTTGAAACCTTCGAAGATTCATAAGCATGTTGCTTTCCAGTTGTGTGAACAAAGGCAAGGCCAATAACCCTCTTACCGGTCTTCCCTGTTTCCGCATTGCTTCCTCATGCGCTGAAACTTCCTTTTCCTCTTCAAACCTTTGAGCTTCGACTTGCACAGTCCTCGAACTTCGAACTTTGATTCATTCTTCTTGTCACATGGCCTCTTGTACAAGAGACGGGTGGGCACTATTTGAAGGAAAAGAAAGGAAAGAGATAGCTTCAAAGAGAGGACTGACTTTTCGAAGGTCTTCTTTGTTTCGAAGAGGAGTTACTTAGGCTCAGAGGGACTTAGAGTAGAACACTGAAAGGGTTTGCAATGAGAAGGCTCGAAGAAGGCGGAATCAAGTTATGCTAAAACTATAATCATATTTTGATGAGGAAAGATGGAAAGAATAGAAGCAGACAGCTTATATAGTAAATACAAGTGAGGCTACAAAGGTATGACATAGGTTTGAACAAGATGTGAGGTCAAAGGGTCAAAGCAGAAGAAATGAAAAGAGGTCATAGCTTCTGTGGTCAAGCAACACCAAGGAGAGAAGTCCAGGACTGGAGGACCAAGCAGGGGTAAGTGCAATGGGTGCAAGAGTGAGTGAAGTGAAGTTCAAAGTTCAAGGCCTGTGTGTCAAAGTTCGAAAGAGGGAATGCGCGGATCCGGATAAGGAAGTTAAGCACATGAAAGAGTAATGCCGAAAAGAAAGAAAGACTGGTGAGAGGGTTATTGGTCTTGCTTTTGTTCCCATAACTGGAAAGCAATGTGCTATTGAATCTTGGAATGTTTGGAAAGTAACTTTGAAAGAGAACTGAAGATTGCTGAGGGTGCATAGGTGATGTCATATGCAACCCAAGGATTAACCAAAAGCCTGAAAGTTGCTGATGGCGAAAAGCATCCTTAGCCAAATGCAAGGAAGATCCAACTGTGAGATCCTGAGTGCTGAGTGTGAAGCTGAGTCTGTCGTATGACACTTCTTCGCACCCACCACACTTGAAAATGCTTGGTCCTTCAGTCATGGACTACATCATGGACTTGCCCTGGTTGCCTGAACTCAGAAGCTATGACCTCCCTCTTTCATTTCTTCTGATTGGACCCTATGACCTCATCTCTTGTTTAAACCCATGTCATACCTTTATAGCACTAGGTGTATCTCCTATATAAGCCGGCTACTTCTATGCTTTCCTTATCAAAATAAGATTGTAGTTTTCAGAATAAGTTTGTTCGGCCTTTGTCGAGTGTTGCCATTGCGAGCCCTTTCAGTGTCCTGAAGTCCCTCTGAGCTTGGTAACTCTTCTTCGAAACAAAGGAGACCTTTAGACAGTCAGTCCCCTATTCAACTATCTCCTTTCCTTTTCTTCCTTCAATAGCGCCCAACCGTCTCTTGTACAAGACGCCGTGTGACAGTACTCCAAAAAGATCAGAGTGAACACTCGGACACTCCAATGTCCCTCATATGCTTGGAGTACTCAGACCGTGCACTCCAATTCCCTGCAGTGCAAATCCTGTGCACACCAATTCCAAAATAATTTGATTGTACATGTTGCCCACTCCAATGACTTTGGAGTGCACCCAAAAAATGGAGTGACTAGGTGGGCACTCCAATCCCTCAATAATTTTGGAGTGAAGGGAGTGCACACCCTTCATGAAACCCACTGCAAGTTACACCCAAAAAACCCCAGGAAATCCCCGCAGAAAGCTCACATTCTACCCCCTTCACCCCATATCCCACACTTTTTAAGATCAAATAGAGATAGAAATGCATATAAAAACTTGTTGTCAGAAGTCAGCTCCCCCCCCTCCACTGACAAACAATGCTGTAGTATCCCTCGAGGCCTGGGCTCAACTCTGGAGTACAAAAAGGAAAAAAATGGAGTGCATTAAGCTATTTTTGGGGGTATTTGGAGTGCCCACTTTGCACACTCCAATGTATTTTTTCCCTCTGGTGTGCACATCCTATGTACTCCAAAATAATCAAAGTTCTTCAGGTGTCCACTCCAAAAACATTGGTCTGCCCACTCCAAAAACGGCCACTTTTTGGAGCAGGCAGGATTGAGGCTTACACCAATCAGGCCATGTGCTGCAGATGGAGATCATTTAGGTTTGAATGATGATGATAACCACTAGGAATCCCTAACTGTTGATGACCTAATCCAATTGTGCTTCCACCCGCTTGGATTTCACTCATCTCATTTCTCATCCATCCTTCAATTTGATCCTTCTCATTCATCAAATCCAGTCACAGGTATGCCTGGCACTAATCACTCTCAATCTCAGTTTAATCCTACTCACCTTTGTTTCTTGATTCATCATTGCTTTCATCTCAGGTGTGCTTCCACCGTCCATCAGTCTCCTCAGACTATTCATGTCTTACTCACAGCCTCGTTGCTGCTTTAGGTTAGTATATTGTTTTTCAGTTTCTTCATTTCACTCATCTCATCATTGTTTCTAAGTTATCATTCACCCTTCAATTCAATCCGGTCACAGGTGTGCTTCCACCATCCATCAGTCTCCTCAGATTATTCGTGTCTTACTCACAGCCTCTTCGCTGCTTTAGTTTTTTCCACCTTCCGCGCCTTTTAGGCAGGTGTCCACTCCAATGTTTTTGGAGTGGACATGTGTCCACTCCAATTATTTTGGAGTGGGCAAGTTTCCACTCCAAAAAGTTGGAGTGCATGTAGTAAAACTTTGGAGTGCATTTAGACGGACCCTTTTTTTATTGAAATAAATGAAAGCTAAGAAGTTGAGTATTCAACATAGAAATAAAGAAGAAAGAATTGTGTACACATCTATTTTGCATATTTTCTTTTGAATAAAGCTTGGACTCAATTTTGAAAATTTTGTGAAATTTAGAGTCTGAGTTTTAGGTTTAGTTTTGGACATCAAAAGCTGATGATGTCATCACCAATTATAATCATGGTGATACAGAGATCACTACACTATCATACTCACATACGGTGTACAGACCAAGGTCTGTTCAGTAAGCTTCATACAAACTCACAGCACTCCAATCCAAGTTTCAGATGTCTCAATCCTGTTACGATCTACTGGGAAGTGATGAACTGCCTCCAGGATACCATACTGCCGCCGAGAGCTTTTGCATCCATGGCATGGGCCCAGCACCCGCCAAAATGCCTGTGAGTACTTTCCTTTTTACCATTTGGAGAAAGACAAACTCAAATGAGTTTGTTTCTTTTCATGCAGCCGCAGAACATCACTTAAGCTTTATTACCACAAACAGGGGAAAGCTGGGTGGGACATGTTGAGATCTAGAACACTGTTTGAGGTTGACTTTCAGGCTGGATAATTAAACCTCAGCGATCTTCGAGACCTTGTTGCTAATAAGTACAACAATCAAGTCAACGACACAGGTGGACTGATTCTAAATGCTGTTTCTCTGGGCTCCCCCAAAATCAACTGAATGGTATCATTGGCCCTCAAGGCTTCACCGGAATTCAAGAAAACAGCCAACTATACCATAACCCACAAGCCCAATTATTCCCACTGGATTCAGACCATTAACAAGCATGGTAAGGACCACACTACGGCTGGACTCAAAGTCCTCATGGAAAACCCTGCCAATTTAGCCAAACAAGCAAAGGTGGCTATCACCCTCAAAACTCATTTCTTGACTCAGACAGCAGCACAGACGCTGGTGTTTGATCTTCTACGGGGATCAGCATCCCACGGCCGACTTCAATCCAATCAATGTCTGGATGGAGAAGATCTATGCAATCCACCAACCCAATATCTTGTACGAGCAGAACTTGTCAGTGTTCATTGATCCCACCTCATCCGGTTGACCACCAATGAGGTCCAAATTTGGGTGCGGGCCCTTGTGAGTGCCTCCTTTTTTTACTTTCTTTTTAGTTGCTTTTTTTCCTACCATATTCTCAAAACCTATGCCCAAATCCACCGTAAATTCTCACTGGAACCCTCCAGATCTCTCAGAATTTCACACCGTGGAGGAAGTGATGCAATATTACTATAAATAATGGCACCATGTAATCAAACAACCTGAAATGATCACAAAATTAATAAACCACAAACAATATCAAATCTTATTTGAATTTTAAGACAAATTGAAATCAAGACATGGAAGACAGTAATTTAATGAAAGCAAGATAAAACAGATAATTTCAGGGAATATATATCAAGAGAGGAAAAGAAAACAATGTTGGGTTCAATAATTTCTATTTTGACTTGCACCAGCCTCAGCTTTAAACTTTTGAGCTAACTGGAAGCAACTAGAATATTTTTCCTCCCAAGCCAAAGCTTCAGGCACAGCAATGATCCGCCATTGCCTGAGGAGTTGGGGGGCAGGAAAAAGAATGGGATCTTTGAGCTCAATAGCAATAAAGTGACTAAGAACGGAGAGAAAAGCAATGAAAATAGGAGGATTATTGTTTTGAGGGACGAAATGGGGGAAGAAGGTTTGGGAAAAGGAAGTAGACCAAAAAAAGACTGGGGTTTGGAAGGCATTAGCAAGAAGATCACCTGTTGTTGGCATAGAGATCCAGTGAGATTTGGAGCAAGGCTTTCTTGATTCAACCTTGATTCTGTTCAAGATTGCCTTCACATTCTTGAGATAAGATTTTTCTTGATGTGATTTAGCCCGTTTTTCAATGTCTTCATGGAGTTCATTTTGGATTTCAAAAAATTGGTTTTGACCGCGTCCAAGACAATAAACCGCCACTCAAAAGCCACAATGACCAACAGCATCAACATTCCAAGCCTTGGAAACAAAAGGTTTAATAATAACCTGTAAGAATCACAGATCTATCCTAGACCTGTAACAACTACCCCAACTCATTCAACTCTATTCTCTTCTTCCGTCTCCCAACTCTTTCTTCTTCTCATCCTTCAAACTCTTTAACTCAATCTCAATCTCAATCTCAATCTCAAACCCAATCTCAACTCTCAATTCACCACTCGAACTCAAATCAATCTCAATCTTCTTTTCCTTTTATTTCTTCTTCTCATTCTCTTTTCTCATCTCTCCACTCTCAAATCCTCAAATATCAATTGCTCTTCAATCCTCAAATATCAAACTGATTATCAATGCCGATCACCTCAAGTTTCCATTCTTCTGCCTGGTGAGATTTGACACAACCAATCTTGATCAGACAACAAATCATTCTCATTAACTAATCTCTTTCTTCTCAGTCTGCTTTCTATTCTGCCTCCTTTTCTTTCCTCATTTCAGCCTAATCTTCTCATGTTCTTCTGTGCTTCACCGTTGGTTATTTTTCTTATTTCTTTTCTCATTTCATTTATCTCTATCTCTTTCTTTTCAAAACTCTAAATGTTTCTTTTCTTTTTCTCAAGTGTGTTGGTTTCACTTTAGGCAATTTATCACAGATCAAATAACTTTTATATCTGGGAGAAGAGTGATGAAGTGCTGGTTATCATCTGGGGGATTTTTGTCTTTTTTGACTGATTTGACTGCTTTGATTGGGCGGATTTTCTTCTTGGGGACTGGTTTTGGAGATTCTTCTTTTTCTTCTTTTTCTGTGGCCTTTTGTCAAAGCTGGGTCCTAGTCTTTGGTTTTTCTTCAGTTGGCTTCTTCTTTTTGTTCTTCTCTTCTTCTTTCTCTTGTCTTTTCCTCTTTTTCTCAACAAATTCAAAGGCAGACGGGGCTCTTTTGGTTGATCTGGAATTTTCTGAGACCTTGGGTTTATTTTTGGCGCCAGCAGGTCTTCCTTTTCCTTTGATAGCCGCCTTTGGGAGAGAGATGTTAACCACACTTCCAGATCCTTCCAAGAGTCGAGAAATTGCTTGAAGTTGGATGGCTTGTTGGGCAGGGTTTATCTCCAGAAGGCGGGTCTTGATTTTTTCAATTTGATCCTGCGCATCAGCTTCAGTTGGTACATCCATTGGTCTTTAATCCTGAATGATGTCAGTAAGGGAAATAAAAAATTATTGAATGGGGGATGAGAGGTGATGATTGGGCAAATTTTGACATGGCAACTCCCTACAAAAAAAAAGAATTTGCTTTTGGAGCTGCGACTCCCAGCAACTCCCTACAGTGTTTTGTTTTTTATTGATTTGGAGGACTCCCATCCAGAAATTCAAATTCAAGGCAACTCCCTACAGTGTTTTGTTTTTTTATTGATTTGGAGGACTCCCATTCAGAAATTCAAATTCAAGGCAACTCCCTACAGTGTTTTGTTTTTTTATTGATTTGGAGGACTCCCATTCAGAAATTCAAATTTGAGGTGACTCCCTATGGGTTTTTTTTTTTTTCTTGAATTGGAGTGGCAACTCCCAGCGACTCCCTATAGATTTTTTTTTTCAAATTGGAGTGGCAACTCCCATCTAGAAATTCCAATTCCACCGCGACTCACCACAAAAAATCCAAACCAAACAAATTGAAGCGGAGACTCCCGCAAAAAGGACATTCCTGGAGGAATTTTGAGTGGCGACTCCCATCCCCACCCCCAAAAATGACTGGAAAAAGCGGAAAAACAGAAAAAAGGGGAAAAGAAGGATAAAAAAATAAAAATAAAAAAAGTGCTCACCTTGATGTGCCATTGAGGATGAAATTTAGAGGGTTCCACCAGTTTTCCCTCCCAAATAATCTCTTGGAGGTGGTGCTTACAAGGGATTCCAGTTCTGATTCGATGGTTACCATGGCAGAATTCTCCCCTCTTGATCTTTGAGATTTCAGTAAAGTTCCTCTGAGCCTGGTGGAGTGCAAAATGAGTGATTTTTCAGTTACAATTTTCAAACATCCACGGTAAACTCTTGAGGCTGTTGATCTTCTGCTGATGATATTGGGCTGAGATTTTGTGGGACTGAGCTTCAAGGGCATTTGTGATCATCTTGATGACTGAAGTAAAGGAGTATTGAGGGCCTGAGAGATGGGTTTTGATGAAAGGATGTGCTGATTCAATTCTAGAGGTCGTCAGGTGTCCAAAGTGAGTAATTCTTTTAGTCCAAGCATTTGAATATTTTTCTGCCAGAGGAAGCCAAGTTGTTGTGACGTATTCTTGAAAGGCAGGGCCGTATTCAGAAGCAAATCTTTCAAAGCAAGAGTGGAATTTGGATTTGATGGGAAGCCGTATCAAATTATTCCAATACTTGATCATTTCTTTTTCTTTAGACTTTTCCTTGATGGTTTTTGCCGCATTGGTGACCAGGTTCTTCTGAATATTCCAAGTACAAAGCATGTGAGAGGAGTTGAGTTGGGAAAGACTGTTGACAGAGAATTTGTGAGAGCTAGTTCCTGATCGGTGACAAAAACTTCTGGATGTGGAATTTTGTGGTGTTGAAGATAGTGAGAAGAGATTCCAGTGCCTATTGATAGTATACCTCAGTTTCTTTGGTCAGAAAACAGAAAGCTAAACTGAAAGTCTTGCTGGAGCCAGTAATCCTGGTAATGTGAAGACGCGGCATCTTGTATTTGTTCTTTTTGTACGTGCAATTAAGAAGGAGGACGTAGTGGTAGTGGGAGAGGAGTTTGACGGAGTGGGAGTGACAGAAAAAAAGAGCTTTGAGTTTGCCGTCTTGATCCACTTTTGTAGCGGTTGTGAAATCAGAGTTTTTCAGAGTTTGATTGAGATGAAGGATGGGACTGATTTCTTGGAGAATTTCTTGTTGATATTTTTTTCTTGCTGTGTAAATTGTGGTGACAGTGACTAAGATATTTTTGTCGGGGTGGGTCTTCTTCAAAGCTTCAAGGATTTCTGAGGGTCTGAGTCCAGCTTCGCCAAGTCTTTTCATTTCTGTGTACAGATTGTCGGTGAGCTTTTGGTTGACGGTGTGGGCTGAGGAATCTAGAGAGTGGCGGTGATTGTGAACTTGAATTTCGAGTGGTTGAGCTGAGGCGGCGAAGGGACAACTGATGAGTCTTGTGAAGTCTGGAGGAGGCTGTGTGTTTCCTTTGTGTTGGTTTTGTGCTGGTGCCTGTCACACGGCGTCTTGTACAAGAGACGGGTGGGCACTATTTGAAGGGGAAGAAAGGAAAGAGATACCTTCGAAGAGAGGACTGACTGTTTGAAGGTCTTCTTTGTTTCAAAGAGGAGTTACTTAGGCTCAGAGAGACTTAGAGTAGAACACTGAAAGGGTTCGCAATGAGAAGGCTCAAAGAAGGCTGAATCAAGTTATGCTAAAACTATAATCTTATTTTGATGAGGGAAGATGGAAAGCATGGAAGCAGACAGCTTATATAGTAAATAAAAGTAAGGCTACAAAGGTATTACATAGTTTCAAACAAGATGTGAGGTCATAGGGTCAAAGCAGAAGAAATGAAAGAGGTCATAGCTTCTGAGGTCAAGCAACACCAAGGCGAGGAGTCCATGACTGGAGGACCAAGCAGGGGTAAGTGCGATGGGTGTGAGAGTGAGTGAAGTGAAGTTTGAAGTTCGAGGACTGTGCGTTGAAGTTCGAAAAGTTCAAAGAGTGAATGCACAAATCCGGAAAAGGAAGTCAAGCGCATGAAAGAGTAATGCCGAAAAGAAAGGAAGACCGGTGAGAGGGTTATTGGTCTTGCTTTTGTTCGCATAACTGGAAAGCAAATGTGCTATTGAATCTTGGAAGGTTTAGAAAGTAACTTCGAGAGATCACTGAAGATTGCTGAGGGAGCATAGGTGATGTCATATGCAACCCAAGGATTAACCAAAAGCCTGAAAGTTGCTGATGGCTAAAAGAATCCTTAGCCAAATGCAAGGAAGATCCAACTGCGAGATTCTGAGTGCTGAGTGTGAAGCTGAGTCTGTTGTATGACAGTGCCCCACCCCTAGATGTCAAAGAAAGATGAAAAAAAGGTCAGGAAAGAAATTAAAGATGAAACACGAAGAAAAAAGTGGAAAAATAAAGTGAACAATACTTAACTTTTTGAAATAAAACAGTATGAACAGAAAAAAGTGCAAAAAAAATCAAAATCAGTGTCTGGAAATCAATCAAAGAGAAAAAAAGAAGGAAAAAAGTGAAAAAATAGATTTAAAAATACTTACCTGTTTGAAATAAAACAATATGAACAGAAAAAAGCGCAAAAAAAAATCAACATCAGTATCTGGAAATCAATTAAAGAGAAAAAAAGCGGAAAAATAGATTGAAAAATACCTGGGAGATTTTAAAAGGGCAGAGCAGTTATGAAACAGAAAAGAAAAATCATGATCAGTATTTTGAAAGAACTTAAAGAGGCAAAAAAAAAATTGGAAATGAAGCTTACCTGTCACATTTGAAGGTGATGCTTTTACCAAGAACACTTCTTTCAACAACAATAGCGTAGCTGTGGAGTATCGCGGGTTCCTTAATTGATGTCTTCATTTCTTCAGGATCAGTGTAGATTCCATCTGGAGGAGAAGGCATATCTTGATTTTCTTCATGGTTGGATTCTTCATTCTCAGATATTTTTTGATTGTTTTCTTGATTTTCAGTCTTGATTTTTTTTTTCTTTTCTTGATTATCTTGATTTTTTCTTTATTTTCTTCATTTTATTCCAGTATACTCACACAATATTTAATTGTATTCTTCTCATCTTCTTCAGACTCTTCTTCTTTCTTTTCTTGGTTCTTCTTAGTTTCACTCTCTTCTTCATCTTCTTTTTGTTTTTGTTCTTCTTCATTATCATTTTTTCATTTTTTTTCGAGTTTTTCTTAAATTTTTTTTGAGGATTTCTTGGGTGAGCTGATGGAGGATGGGGTCTAGAGTGTCACGTGGCTGGGTGGAGGTGTTGGAAGAAATTTTGGTATGTGCTGGGTTGGTTTGGATGGTTGTGTTTGGTGGGTGTAATGTGGTTGAGGGCAGTCGGTCAGTTAGAATTTGGATTTCGATGGAAAAAGTTTGACACAACTCCTGCAGTCAAAATTTTTCCATTGACTCCTGAATACCCAAGCGGGTTTAGGGGGAAGACTCCCCGGGCCCACTTTTTTCTTGTTTTTCCCACGCGACTCCCAAACCTCAGCCTGGTTTTGGAGTTGCGACTCCCAAACCTCAGCCTGGTTTTGGAGTTGCGACTCCCAAACCTCAGCCTGGTTTTGGAGTTGCGACTCCCAAACCTCAGCCTGGTTTTGGAGTTGCGACTCCCAAAAAATAAGGCCCCCTTTGGCGCCGTCATAAAGATGGGTGTAATATTTGTTGGAATCACATTCCCAGTCATCAGTCTTGCAAAAGAACCAATCCCAGTATGTTATTTATAACTACGAAAACCAAACTAAACCAAACCTTGACATAAAAAGTTAATGAATACATTTTGATGACGGTGCCAAACAGGGCCTAAGATTTTTTTTATTTTTTTGAGTCAACAACTCCCAAATCCCTTCTCTGGATTGGAGTTGCAACTCCCAAACAAGACGTCGCACGGGTCCCGGGAGTGGCAACTCCAATTATTGGGAGTCATTTAACCAAGGCCCTAACAATAAGGTTTATTTATTAAAAATTAGAGTGTGAATGAGTTCTTAGGATTGGAAACAAAGCCTCAGCTGACATGGGAGATGGTGCCCATTGGTAGGAGTAGCACCTCCAGTAGTAAAGAAAACTGAACTGATTTACCTCACCAATCTGTTGGAATAGTATTCCTGTGCTTAATGACTCTATCTAGAGTTTAGACAAAGGCAAGCTTGTTTTTAATTAAGACAAATCAATATGAAAAAAAAGACTACAATCAATAATTATTATTTTAGATTGAGTGAATCTCATCACCCAAAAGAGACCAAACCCTAATGTTTTTGTTTAAATAGCTATAGTATGACAATCAAGATGAGCAGTTCTAAAGCACAAGATCAACCTTGTTTATCATCTGCACAAGAAGGTAAAACAGTAAGTCAATCAGATTTTACAAGATTGATTCAGAACAACTAGACTAATAAAAACATTAGTTTTTCCATTTCTTTTACAATAAACCTGAATGTTGGGAAGCTGATAAAACCTTTTTCTGAGATTGGTGTGCTTATATAGCACATGGAGTTTGGAGATTCCATTGACTTAGTTTTCTTTGATAAACAAGAACTAATGGCCAACTAAGTCTTTCTTGAATAGGCTTCTTTGCTTCCCGTTTGCCAAAGACCTTCAAACAGGCACAACAGTCAGCACAATGGACAGTGTGGAATGCTGAAATTGATGGAGAAATTCTGAACCTAGCAGCAATGGGGGTGTGGTCAGTAAAATTCCTGTAGGACAAAACTGGCTGGGTATTTTCCAAGAAGATGAAAGACACTGATAGGTTCATTTAGAGCTACCTTGCAGTAGGAAGTTGTCCAGACATCACCTATGCATTAAATCTCCTAGATTTTTTTGCAGCCATCCCTGTTGTAAACTATTGGAAAGGAGTACAGCACCTAATTGGGTATGTGGCTGGTACTGCTTACCTTCATCTCAACCTGTTTCCAGACAGCAAGCGCAAATCCCTGAAGTGTTTTTGTGATGCTTCCTGGCGCTGCAGTGCCAGCCTAATTGTCTGGGATGAGGGCATCCCAGTTTATATAGGATGAGGTCAAACTATTCACACTTTGTTGATTTCAAATGATCAAATATACATACAAGGTACCTTGGATTTATATTAAATCAGTTGAAGGCAACCTCAAATTGGTTAAGCAAATCCCAGGTTAACTGGGATTCACTCAACCCATCCAATTGTGCTGGTGGTGTGGGGAGGAGAGTTTTCCAAATCAGAGTACAGGATTCTTGTTACCTTCTTCTGTTGTCCCATCCTTTGGATATCAAGCCACTTCAAAACCATAGTGACATCAACATGCCAGGCTGAATAAATGGCACTGAGCATTGGGAGTAGACAGGTCCTGTGGGTCAGGCACCTAATCTGAGCTCATGGACATACCAAAGAAGAGTTTCACCAGCCTCATGCATTGCAACAATCAAGCACTGGGTATTCCACTAAAAGAAGAGTAAGGCACATTGACAGGGAATTCTAGTTTTATACTAACCAAGTCATCCATGAAAAGAGGATAGAGCTAGCCTGGGTACCTCCCAAGGAAAAACTAGAAGACATTTTAACCAAGGTACTAGATATGGAGCCGTTTGAGCAATTCAGCGAGAGAATCATGGATGGTGTCTAGGTGTGGGGCGGCATTATAACCCCCCACTGGGTTAAACAAGGGGCTCATCTTATACTCCTTTTAGCACTTGTTTACTTAGCTAGACACTACACTCCATGAAACGAATCAGCACGTTTTGCGCGCTTAGTCTCATATCACAACAAACCTCAAGTGTGAACGCTCTGCTGCAGTCATTCCGCAAGTGATTCATATTTTCTTGATACTTCAATAACGGCTAACCAACTATTCATCCACTTGTCATGGTCAGCCACACTAATTTTAAAATCTGATTTCTAGACTGGAGATCGGGATAAAAAAATGATTCACAATCTTTTTGCCACCCCCATACATGCAGTAAGAGCGATGGAAGTCAGGTGGGGCATTTGAAAATTGAATGCTCCGCATATCCTCTCAGGTGCCTTTTTTGATGTACGATCAGATGATCGATTATTTTTCAGAGATGAGCGGACGGCGAAAATTGTCCATGTATTTCCCGAGCTTAGAAGTGCCAACTTTCATTGTCGATGATCCCAAAGACTTTTCTTTTCGATCTCTCCTTTCTTCCTAATGAGATATGAGCATGTCACGGCCCGATGATACATAAACGCTGGAGATGTCACATCTCTAACCCCTGAAAGCTCGTCGGATTTGTGGCTTGCAGTCCTGTGAGCTGTGTGAGCTATGCATTAAGTGGATATTATGTACTTAGCTCTGTAAGGCGGCCCCTGGCACTCGTACGTAATCCGCCCCTCTTCGGGAAGCTATCCGGGGCTCGGGTTAGGGGTTTCACATACAACGCTCAACCATCTCACTTCATCATTTAGCGATTTTCGAAAATCGATTCCACCCAATCAACGATCCTTTGAATCTAATCGACCTCCTCCTCCCAGTGAAAACCCTTCCTGCCTCTCCGGAATCTCTTGGCTGTCAGTTTGTGGAGGTGGTTTAAGTAGAGCTCTCTTGACGGCGGAAAAATACTTTGTGGCGATGGCTTTAGAATCAGCCGAAATTCAAATGGGCGACATCAATGTCATGGATAACAAGGACTTGCGTCTCGATGGAAGCACCAGTTTTCAATCTCCAGCGACCCCAGTGACGACTTATACCAGTCCTTCAGGTTCCAACAAACGCAGTTGGGTCTGGGCTCATTTTATCGAAATCGACAATGGAACTTCAGTCAAATGTACAGTTGTAAAGCGCGGAGGCGAGCCATGCGGAAGAGTGCTAAAGAAGGACAAGACGGGAAGTACCAAAAGTATGCATGAACATCTCATGGCACTTCACAAGCTGGGTGATCCTCAAAAACGTGCACGAACGGAGGCCTCGATCGATAAGTACTTGTCGAAGAATGCGAAATCAATCCCACACGTTAGTTGGTTCTACCTGTTCTTTTGTTTTGTCTTCCTTCTCTTTTCTTCTGCTTCTTTTTTTCTTCTTCTCTTGCTACTTCCTGTTATTCTGCATACTGCCAGCAGCAGGGTGTCAGCGAGCTAGGGCTTGTGATTGCGACCGTTCACGCGCCGGGGTCGGTCCTCGCTGTGGCGGTTGGCCGACATGGTGGGATCCCCGAGCAGCCAGCCGACCCCGAAGTGCCCGGGCGAGGCCGAACGGAATGCCGGGAATTTTTTGACAGCCCAGTTGAGCAGTTGACCGAGACAGACAGTGACTGACCAGTTCTTCAACTCAACTCAACTCAGGTCAGAGAGATGTGTGAATCACTGGCTTCTCAAGGAAAAAACCTGGAGGTCTCTCTGGATAACACTTCGTCAGACTGGGTGAACTCAAATGTCCGTCGACCAGCCAACCTACACCCTCGACCGTCCTTCACGACTTCATACTCATTGGTCAATAGATCAGATCAACATGCTTGGGATCCAATGTTAACATTTCGTCCTGTGTCCACTCTCTTTACAGGACCCCATGCATCCTGCGAACCTGATCTGTGAACTCTGCCGAAATTTTTACCAACTCGGTTGGGTGACTGGGACCGGTGGCGGGATCTCTATTCGACAAAAGTGAGGGTGTCTTCGATCAGTTTCCCAGTCATCATCCGAATTAGAAAACAATCCTTACACGTTTCCATGTATTATCTAGGGATCACGTTTTTGTCGCGCCATCGGGAGTGCAGAAGGAGCGGATGAAGCCTTGTGATATCTTCATCCTCGACTTGTTCACACGCGAACAACTCCGAAGACCTTCAACCCCTTTAAAGCAATCGGCGTGCACACCCCTTTTCTTTAATGCGTTAGTAGCTTCAACCTTTTCTGGTAGATATCGATTGATGGTTTACCAGGTTATGAGTCTAACACCCCACATACCTATGGCGTGCTTTTCTAATCTACTAGATACGAGCATCGCAGTGCTGGAGCCTGTATCCACACACACAGTCAGCATGCTGTCATGGCGACCTTGCTTTGGCCAGGTCAAGAGTTCCGTTGCAGTCACTTGGAAATGATTAAAGGCATGAGGGTGAAAGGGTACGCTTGATAGCTTAAAGTTTTTCGCGGATATAATTAACTAACCGGCGCGTCCTTCGATCATTCGACATAAAGCACTGAAAAGGCTATGAGCTACGTGGACACTCTCATCGTTCCTATTATCGAGAACACGCCCCACGAAGAGGATTTGCGTGAAGATATGGAAAAGGCAAGTCCTGATCAAAGCTTCGCTGGGATCATTGTTGCCACCCTAACTTTTTTTCTTGTCAAATTCGCCATCCGATTCAACAGGCAATGTTGCGATACCCAGATGCGTAAGTCCCTAATAGGTTTCTGTTTCGTTTGCTCGGCTTTAAATCCAGCTTTCCCCGAACCACTTGCCGTTGCATCGAGGCTTAGATCTATCGAGCCTCCAAATCGCCTCAGTCATCCCTTCCATCCTTCACTCATATCTTCCCCTGCCAATAATAATCATTCAAACCTCTTTTGGCACACTTCTTTAGTCCGGCCGTTCTAGTTCGCCGACATGGGACCTATTCTTGGGGAAAAGGTTCGTCGTTCTACTTACGACTTCTGGGAGAAGCTTGATGACTGATGCACGTTTTCCGAAACAATGACAGACTGGGAACAAGCTAAATGCCAAGCTGAATGCCTGGATTACTTGCTCGAAATCGCCGTCAAGATGAAGATGGCCGGTCTTCCCACTGAAGTCCTAACCGACCGACCAGCAATTGAGCCATCCTTAGCGGCTCAATAAAACGATCTTTGTCGTTAGCCGGCTTACTATTATAGCGACTTTCCCAATACAATCTGGATAGTTGACCGCCTACGCTATCGGTCTCTCTGCTCTGCCCAACTATTCCCATTTTTTTTCCAAAGCTCGCACTTCCCCTGGAGCGTCCCACGCGAAACTGGGATGGACTGCCTACACGTACTCAACGCGGATTTCCTCCAGGGACATGAAAGGAACGAAAAAAGCGAACGAATGATACTGTGGCCAGGCTTTATCCATCTGATATCATTTCACACATTTTTTTTACATTGCCTTTTCACCCTCAACACACGCGATTTGTTAATTGCGCATACATACCTCATTCATGGATGGACGTTCGACAAGCGACTTTGTCTAGTCAAGCATGTATGCTAACTAGTCCAGCTCGAACATATTGATGGCTTATTAGTGCCGGTCCAAGCGGAATATGTCAACAACCTCTTGCATGCATAGGCTGAATGGTTGTGTTCCAACACATGGTTTTTTCTTTTTCTTTTCTGCACACTCTTCTTTCATGTTTTGTTATCTTGATATGGAAAGTGATTTTTATCTTCTTTGAAATTTTTCAAATCATCTGCTATTATGGAGATTTCCTCTTGATTGCTCGAAGGATTTTGGGTGCGGAAATACATGAGCGAATATATGAACGAATTGAGTTGAGGATGTGTTACAGTTTATTTTTTCCTCACACCTGGGGAGAGGGGGACTCTCACAACGGACTTGTACTGCCACGGCTTACTTTTGCTCTGTGGCAGATCAAGTGTATTAATCTCAATGCTCACATGTATGGATTCATACTCCTTCTGGAGGAATCCTAGGACGGCCCGAGTGTCACCGCTCCAGTGGCACTGCTAGCCTCCCGTGTGTGGGTCAGGGGGAGAGAATCTCAAGCCTGCCTTTAATTCAAGGCAGGCCGGGGCCCGATCCTCAATCAGTATCACCGGGACCATAATTCCCAGTGAAGGGGATTTTAGATCCGGTGAGACCGGGAGGAGGAGGGGCGCCCGGGAGAGGATCCTTCCCCGGAGCAAGAAAGATAGTCCAACAGCGCCTCAACTCTTCCAGTAGCCTATTCGCGTTTTGCTTCTCCTCGGCTGAGTATTCCCGTAGATCTTGTAACAGTCCGAACTCCATCGGCCTATGCTACAAATGTCCGCAGGTGAAGTTCCAAGGGCGTATAGAAGGGACCTGAAGAGACGCTCCTCCCACTTGGCACTCGGAAAGAGTGCCCCGACAGGCCGGTTCTACCTCGGCTCGCCCAAATTAAAAGAAATCAAGCAACTGAAAGTATAATTGCAATAAGTTTAAGAGCAGTTATTGTTGAAGTATGAATTATGCACATCAAACAGAATCACCGATTGTCTCTCGATGATCAAGGTCAAGAACAAAGCTCAACGTCCCGGTCAGACTTCTTCTTCATTATGATGCCATTTCTCTTGTAATCTCTTTCTTCTGATTTGTCATCTTTATTTCTCATTCTCTATAAGATGCCTTCATTTTGGCCAACTATGTCAGCTTCTCTTTATCACTTCTATCTCGCAAAACAGTGATAAAGAGAATTCTGACATAGTAAGTTCCTGTTCTTTGTATCGTGTTATCGTTTCTATTTCTTAACTAACTTTCTCTATTTTCTTTCTTGTCTTCAGTCTCAACTTAGGTGTGTGTGTCTTAAAGGAAGTGGTCCGTTCTTAAGTACGATAACTTATTGTTATCTTAATCATTGTATCAGGTGTTGCATCACCCTCATCAGATTATTCACAGTTATGAGGGAAATGAGAGACAGTAAGAAGATGAGTGGGAACTGAAAGATTTCAGAATAACTAAAAGATATATTTCTTATAAGTTTACTAGATTTATAACATGTTATTTAATAATATGATAAGATTTTTACCTAAAAGGCAGATAAAACTGCTTATAAACGATGATAGAGTTAAAATAAGAATGATAACTAAATTTGTTCTAGTCTTAAACAGAACTAGAAGCCAGGGCGGCTGCCCCGCCACATAGCAAGGGACCATCCACTGCCTTCTTCCCCCAACTGGCAACCTCTCCTCTTTCCCACGTCCTTAATGAAAGCGACCAACTTGAGACAAATTCACGCTAGAGGTCTTGGCCTCCACTTACCCTGGCAAGTGGATGTCAATGACCTCAACTTGTAATTTTTTCATCTCAATAAGACTTCAGCCAGAAACACGCTCTCAAAGTTGACACCTCACTATGCATTCCAATCATATTTGAATTTCTAAAACTGTGCCTCAAAATCTGTGAATCACTCCAGCCTCACAGCCTCTCTCGCCGTGGCCTCACATGGCTATTCACGTTTGGATTGCTTCCAAACTCAAATTACAACATCTAGCCTACAATCTGATCCAATCCAGCCTCAACTATGCGCTGAAACCTCAATTTTATCTGGAAGCTCAACTTGTTGCCTTTCCACGTTCCAAGTGCACATTGCCTCTTTCTCTATTCCGACATACTTGGCCTAATGTTACAGTTAGTGCTCACCCTTGAGCCTTAATTGGACACCGACTAAAAGCAATAAGGCTCACCTCAACAATCATTGTTCCATCTTGGCCAGAAATCAGTGTGAAGTAACCTTTATATTCCAATCCAACACCCTCATTGACTCAAGGAACACCAAGGTCCGCAAGGTTGATATCTTTGATGATGACCGTGACTTCTATCGAGCATTCACGCGCTCCCGAAGTCAATGTCAGCCAAGTCACATGACCTTGAGACTCACGTTGCTTACCTTTTCCACATGCTGAACATTCAGCTCCAGAACAGCTTGACTTGACTCATCGTCAACCTCAATGTAGGTGCGGGTTGCTCTCACGTAGCTGAAACCGGTTACCATTATCCGCTCCTCCGCTTCCTGAGATGTCGCGATGTTGGTTTGGCGCTCATCACCATTCTTCCAGCCAAAGATCGCCGTGTTGAATATGTCGGCGCCAAGTACTTTCCCATCAAGCAAATAGAATTGGCCTGCCGTGAGCCTCGGGCTGGAACCATCCAAGGTTCAAATTTTTACCTGCAAGCCTCCCCAGGTCCCCATGCTGGCCCCTCCTACTACTTCACTTGCATGCGCCTGACATTCTGCCTGTTCAACCCACAGTCGTCAGCATTGCGACACCCTAGTCTTTCACCCACCCCACTCACCATTCTGCCTGCTTGAAATTTTCCTACAAACCGGAGGTAAGAGTTTTTGACCATTGAAGTGTTGCACTTGGATTTGAATCGAATTGTTGGTACAGGTGCAATCAGTCAAAACAGTTGAAGGTTAAGGATACAATTCTTGACTGACGGTTGTGAGCAGCTTACCTTCCATCTTTTAGGTGGCCCCCAGCTCTTACAAAATAACACCTGGCCAGGACGCCCAACAAACTGCCAAGCGTCGCCATGGCATACACGACACACACACTCCACTCCGCCTCCCCCGCACACAACGGGCTGGTCTGGACCAGGCTATCCGACTGAGTCAGTCCCATCTGGCATGAAACACTCAGGCCATGCCTGCAGCTGGGCTTCATCCCTATTCTTTCAGCGAGGACCCAGCAACATTATTCATCTTTCATTCACCTGCATTGTTTCTACGTAATACAATAATCAACATCACCCAGCAAACTTCCTCTTTATACATCTAAAGATTCTCTTGTGCACGGCATTGACGAGGCCATTGCGTCCCTCTGGCTTTGCCACCAACAGGTCCTCTATGTTCGATACTCGCGACAGCGCGACGTACAACTGGCCATGTGCAAAGAGGTCGGTTTCCAGGAACACTCCCACTCTACTAAGAGTTTGTCCTTGACTCTTATTCACGGAAATTGTGAAGGCTGGCGCGATTGGGAATTGATATAAAAAAAACTGAGTCCTGAGCCACTTGTTGACTTATTCTGCAGTTTTATCTTTGGTTAAAGGAACTTGTCTCCAGCAATCGCACCCGACATGAGCTATCCAAGCATAAATCCTTCGCCAACTCCTGTGATCAGCATGCGAGAACCGTTGCACACCCCCTTTTTGACGTACATGTTCCGTAAGATGACAACCTGCATTCCTACTTTGATGAGAATTTTGTTCTCAGGCAATCCTGGCACTGAGATCTTGTTTAGACACTCCTCCGGCAAAGCGTCAGCAGAGTCAGGGTCCGGTAGATCAATTGACTTTGACACGTGCAAAGTCCCAATCAATGACAATGTGATTCTGTCGTTGAGTTCGCGCACGTCTCTATTCAATGGGGCAAGGATGCATCACTCCCTCAAATAGCGAATTATCCTCCGATGGCTTTTGGTTGATTTCATGTTCAAATCGCAATAAAAAAAGTCCTTGAGGATGGTGTGAGCTTCGGAACTCGAACTGAAATTTGCTGTCGGAACATGCCTCAAGTTGATGACCTCAAAATCTGATTTCTGGTGGCACCCCTCGCCAATCTTCAAGAGGGATTTTGCGAAGACTCGGTTTGTTTCTGAGATCCCTTCACCACTGCGGCTCACTAACTGCATGTTATTGCTTAAGCTAAATGTTCTAATATGCTTCCAAATTTTGGAATGCATTATAACATGGTGGGAACTCGTTGTGCTTCACCACCGGTAGTATCTGACGAAAGTTGCCTGAAAAGATTACTGTCTTTCCTCCAAAGGGTGCGGCAACTGAACACAACTTTCAAAGGGTCCTGTCTACTGCGTCAATTGCATTCATGTGAATCGCGACCACCTCGTCCCAGAAAATGAGCTGCAAAGCTAGTAGTTGCTTTGCTATTTCATTGTCCGGCTCAATATTACACTCAGCGCCCAATTCGACCTCAATAGGGATCTTGAACGCCGTCTTTCAACAGCAACACTGCCACACCCGACGAAGCTGCAATGACCCGTGCCTTCCCCTGGACGTCTGCGTGATTGATGACGGTGTTGAGAACAAACGTTTTAACCGTCCCTCCGGGACCATCTAAGTACAACAGCTCACCCCCGCCATGCTCCAGCGCTGCGCTAACCTGATCGTAGAATTCACACTGCAGCTCATTCAGTCGTCCTAAGTTTTTGTTCAACCAAATTCTTATGTCATCCAGTGTTTCCCTTGAGGCTTGATTGGCTTCGAGCATGGACAATATCCTCTCTTCAGCGGGAGATAATTTGAACTCAGCTAAATTTAAGGTCGAGTTCAAATCCTCGAGCATCGATTTCAGCCTCAAAAGCGCCAAGAATTGACGTTCCTTTAAATTTAGCTGAGTGCTATTCCTCTTCTTCATATCAACCCTTGTGCAATCGTCCGAGAACGTCTAAAATGATTCTCAAATAGTCGGCCAGGATCTGATGGTGGTGTATGAATGCACATGAGTGCAAACATTCTCGTAAGCTGGAAGCCTGATCTGATTGTTCCAGCCTCATAGAGAGCCTGATAGTACAACTCATCGTTGACTAAGAGCCCTAGTAAGTTGCAAGCTTCCTGGTATGTAGGCGCCAAATGACCATCGACTGTCCTCAGATCTTCAAAAGAGACCTTGCCCTTCAAGTTGAGCAAAAGAACCTGCAAATAGAACTTTTTGCCTGCCAAGTATGAAACTGAAAACAACCTTCCAACTGTTTCTGCAGGCGTTTTTTGTGGACGCCACTGTTTTGCATGTGCATTCCAAGCAAAATATGTAGGACAGTCCTCGTAGTAAAGAGTTTGCACCTTGAGCGTTCGTCTTGTTCAGTTCAAAGTATTTCGTTAGGGTCGTCATTGTTCCTTTCCCTGAATAAATGAGCCCTGCAGCTTTTTCGCTCGAATCGAAGTAGACAAGGTGCTCGCCCTCGTCTTGAATATTCAATCGGGTTACTGCAGGGGAGCGATGGGACAGTGGGAACTTGAAAAGGCTCCAGGAAGCTGGAAATTGGAAAGGTTCAGCCTCAGGTAACAAATATTAGAGTCGTTCTTGCTCACCTTCAGGCGGGCTTATATATCGGGCGTCAACATAACTTTCAGTCTCATCCTCCGCCTTAAGCCTTAGGTACGACCTGTCATGTCCCTTAGTGATGTATTTGTAAAGGTACTTGATCGCCGTGGTATTGACGGGCACTTCGATGTTGACGTGACATTCAAACATTAACGTCAGGAACTTGTTATATGGTACAACCGAGCCATTGTCAAAGTGGGTTGTGTGTTTGACTATCACTCGCGATTCATTTCTCCTCCGATATACAGGATAAGCCCCATCAACAGTCACCGTGCGTGGGGCAAAAGGTCGGGGATAGCCTACTTTGCACGCTCTGCCTTTGCATGGGCTGTGTAACATGAATTCAGACACAAGGGCATACAAACAAGGTGATGTAGTCTGATCTGGTATTTCGGCCATAACCAGAAGATTGATTGACTCCGGGGTCTGCGGTTGATCACGCGGATCGAGGGTGACCATGAGATGGATATGGGGAAGCCCTCATTTTTGAAATTCGATAGTGGAGACATATGCGATGACAGAGCCAAGCCGGCGCATTTCAACCAGTTGGAAGATCAATTCTTTCACCTTCATATTGAACACTCTGGCTAGAACTGTTGGATGGTCGAAGACATTGTCTCCAGCTGGGATGGTGTCGATTATCTCCGGCCACCGGGGATTGGGTGTCATTGTAATGAACAATGAGGGTCCGAATTTTCAACATATTGCCATTGCATCTTGGTAAAGTTGTGCCATTGCCCTTGGGCCGCCAATGAAACTCGAAGGGAGTATCACGGTCCTTCCTGTTAGTTCCGACTCGTTCTCCAGAGAGCGAATGAGTTGATTGTACTTGCTTGCTTGCATCTTTTCTTGATTTGCCCAGATGAAAGCAAGCCGGCCTCTTTCTACCCATGCATAAAAGTCCGTTATGACCTCTTGAGACAGCGCCTTTGCTTGAAGGATTGGCGAAAACTCGTCCCTCCATTCAAAAAGGAGGTAGGCAAACCAACCTTCCTGTTGAGTACTTCAATCGCACAACCTCAATTCATGTTTTCAGAAGAAAAAGTAATGACCTTATCTCGGATCGTCGTTGCACAGAAGATGTTGTCCCACATCTGTTGGCCAAACGGGAACAGTAGCGGATACCTGAATGCAAGTCCGAAATCACCTGAAGTTTGCCATCATTGCGATGCAGAACAATATGTCTTGGTAAGATTTCTTGACCTGAACCTTCGATAACCATCGCCACCTCGTCGGTTGTTGGCTGGTTGTAGCGTTTAGGATCACTGCCAAGCTTCAATATACTCGTAAGAACAATTGCCTTTGAAGTGGAGGTGCCTAAAATTTGATGTGCATTCCTGTACATTTGCGCATAAGGGTTAATCCTATACAGCAACTGCATGAGCTCGTGGACCATCTTCGGTTCCATCTCCAATGATCCTGGTCGCCTCGCGTGATTGCCGCACACCTTTTTGATACGGAGGGCGTCCTCCGCCATTCCGTGGTCGCCGACGACAAAGATTTGAGCAAACCCTGCACTGTTGAGGTTGACTGGTTTGATGCTTGATATTCGATGGGTCATTGCTCCACTAATCCTGAACACATTGATTCCATATGGAACTTGAACACTCATATCAATCTTCGCCCCAAGGGATGTGAAGCTGAGAGCGTTGTTGTAGCTTCGAATCAATGCCTGAAAGGATTTGGAGCCTGATGCACAATGTTAGGTGGGGCCAAAACCGTACTGAGCAAAAGCTTATGTTTATCTGGCAATGTGAACAGTCGCTGAAGGATTAGCGGGAATCCGGGCACTGGGTCATCGGAGAGGGGCAAGGTGACTTTGTTTTTCTGGAAACAGGCTGAGAATTGAATTGATGATTTGGTTTTGTCGGCGAGAGTAGCCTCGTCGCGCCAATGAAGCGCCCCACAACTGTTGCGTTCCACATCACACGAGTCAAGCTTGTGTGGCATGTTGTAGTTGACTGACAAAAAGATTGTCTCCTCGTTGTCCTCACAACTATGAGAAACAACTTTACATCAGAGATTCACCATGAAGAACAATGCTCAATCAGAAAAGGGTCGAATCTCAAGGTTATTGCGGTTTTGAAGGAGGATCTTAAAGGCGGTGTTGATGTTGAGTTCCGGGGAACTCGTCTCAGGCAATTTCGCTTTCTCCATTGCGCTCAAGCGGTCTCGCTAGTCGCTCGCATCAATTCGTCAATGTGGCCCCGCTCGGACAACGGCAGGTTGGGACGCTGAACAAATTGAATTGCCTTGCAGTTGCGATAATGCAATTACACAGGTACAGATTCTCAAAACACGCAATGACATGGCTAGGGATAGGGAGCAGAGAAAAAAAGTCAACCAGAAAACACCTAAGCTCAGCTTCTCTTCATTCGCTTTGCTGCAGCTTTCAGGACCTCTTTGCGGGGGCGACTCCTTGCAATTTTTGGGGGAGGGGATTTGATTGGTTCGGAGACCTCGCCTGGGTCAGATTCCGAGCTATCCTCGAAGACCGGAAGCTTTCTAGCATTGGGCTTGCACGCCTTGGTCGGTGCCTTGCTTGCTGGTGAGCTGAGAGCGCTGGAGGAAGCTTGAGGCTGGGCGAGCAAAATGGATTTTGATTGTGACGGCTTCCCGAATGAGACACTGTGGTGGAGTCAGTAATAGCACCAATTTGGAGAGTTTTTCTTCCAGCACCCTGCGATTGGGCGGGCAAGACGGCTTGTCGCGTGTTGCGTCCAATGGTATGGCCTGAAGTGAGCGCTACGGAATTGACCTATGCATAAATTTCAGTTGGTGATGAGGACCAAGGTAATCTGGAAAGCGTACCAGGACGACAGAGAACTTCTTTATGACGTCAAAATTGACGAGGTATCCGGCAACTTGGACCTCACAACTGGGCTGGTAAATTAAGAAAGTACTCAAAAGGTTATTTGTGCCTGGAATGATGTATTTTGTGTGTAACGGCCTGTAGATTTTGTCGGTTGGGATCAGTAACTCTCAAGGAGATCTTAAGTAGTGACTTACTCGAGAGTCCCAGTCGTTATGTGATACCATCACTTCAAGGCGAGTCGTACCACTGGTAGTGTTGTGCATTACTTCCTTGCGTGAGAACATGCCCCAAAGATACAACCGCAAGCTTGTTGGTGAGGTCGAGCTCCAGTGCAGTGGTGGGTCCAAAGGAAGTGATCAATGACTGATTGTAAATGAGGATCGGCGAGGTCCCATCTTCGAACGTAATGAGCTTCCCCAAGATGAGGTAGCAAATGCCAGGCTTTATGATGTTTGTGGCCAAAAGGACCTCGAAATCGTTTGGAGTGTCCCCATCCAAGCCGCCGCATTGAAGGAAGGACCGGATAACTACTGAGCCATATTGGCCGCCAGCTTTGGCTTCCGACTCAGACTATGGGAGAGTCAGTTAGGTTCAACATAAAGTATGTCAATCACTTACGACTTCAATCGGTTCAAAAATTCCTGTCATTAAGATTGGGTGGTTGGGTGTTCAAACGTTGGCCATCGTGTGAAATATGGAGCTCTGTTTCTGGAAGTGCGAGATCGGGATGATGATGATTGAAAGAATTTGGCAAGGTGGGAGTTCTGTGAATACTGGGAAGGTTCGTAGGATGAGTAGAAAAGGGGAGCTTGATTTAAGGCAAGGAGAATATTCAGGGCTTACGATTCACATATTATCGATGAAAATGAAACAACCAGTTGAGTGTCCGGCGGTTTGTTTGATTCTGTATCAGGCACGCAAGATCACCATCCCTTCGACCAAAGCTTCGTCTCCAGGGTGCATTGAGCCCTGTGGTTTCAGTCGCCGCGAAGAAGTTGTCAAATGGATACGCATCAGGTGTCAGCAAAAAAACTTGAAATTGGGGCATGAACCGCAGGAGAGAGCATACCAGCTTCGTGAGGTATTGTGGAAACTGGCCTGATTGAGCAATTTAGGTGAGACATTCGAATTCGGCTTAATGGTGTTCGGGTGATGAGCACGTTCCGATTAGGCAGACGATAGTACAACTGGACCAAATAAGGAAGTTGCCAAGGACCATTGCGGCTAACGCCAGCGCGAGAATTTTGAAGGTGGAAGTTCGAAGGCGCCGTTGAGGAGAGGTTGAAAAAAATGGGTTCGTGTGGTCATGTATGGTCCAGGAGAAGTTTGAAGGACCTGGCTTGGGTGGATCGAGTGTGGTGGATGTTGTACAGTAACTCCTGATTGAGGTATGAGTACGATACACGACGGGTTGACAAAAACCGCCTAAAAACCACTAACTGTATGTATTAGGAGATTGTGTGGAGGGGAAGCCAAGGTGAGAGTTAGAATACACATTACCATGGTGTACACGAAGGGTCCAGATCACAAAGTCAAAGGTGAGGCTTTGGGCGAGATTCGAGAGTATAAGAAGGGGAAGTTGTCTATGAGGTGAGGCATGCTTTGCCCCTCAACCTTTGGGTTAGGGTAGCATCCCGGTGAGTACCCGCTGAACCTACCTTTGCATGTGTCGTGGTGCCTGGGCCGGGTAAAGAACTATATGTCAAACCTTGCGCATGCCAGTTGATGGCATCAATCCAGCCTTTGCCTCCATCCTAGAGCATTGGCCGGGTCTGAGCGGCGCTTCTTGGTTTTACCCCAAGTTTGCATAACTTGGTTGACGTGAGGCTAGGGAAACCGCACATCTAGCTTTTGTCAATCAAGAAATTTATTAGACTTGGATAGTAACAAAATTAAGTACCTAAATGCAGTAACACTACTGCTGTTCTATTGAGTGATAAGACTGGGAAAGATAAAGAAAAGAAGAAAGCTTTGCGAGAAGAATGATCTATAGAGATATATTCATGCAGACTCCTAGTCAGCTCGTTGTCTTCTTCTCTGTCTAGTCTTATTAGAAGCTTACTCAAACTAGCTCCAGCTTGTACTGGGCCCTAATATGCTAATCACTATGGCAGTCGTTGACTCCTCCGGCTGTAGCTGTTTGTAATTTATCTGTTGGTCAGGATCACCAACTGTGGGTTGCTACGCTACACTACGCTACATGACCAGTAACTGTTAGCGTAGCAGTGTATTTTTTCCCCAGGATTTGGTTAGCATTAGTTGAAATCCCATCCCGCTAAAGTAATAGGTAGTGTAGCGGGGATTTTCCCCCACCCCAAAATTCAGTAGCGTTAGTTGTGATTATTCACAAGCTACGCTAACAAGTAGCATAGCTTTTCTGCTGCTAACAGGATTCTCTCAAATAAGTAGCATAGCTTTTTTGGCGCTAACAGGAATTTCTGAAACCAGTAGCGTAGCGTGGATTCAACTTGGGTTTAGCGTAGTGATTCTTAGTAACCACACGCTGCGCTAACAACCAGTGAATATTTTATCCTGCTAACACAATTCTCTCAAATATGTAGCCTAGCGTCAACAGTAGGTTGCTACCCTACACTACACTACACTATTTGGCCACTAACAGTTAGCGTAGCAAAATCTTTTTTGGTCAGGATTTGTTTAGCACAAGTAGAAATTTTGTTTACCTTACCAAATTTCAATTTCTTGAGCAATGATGGTGGGTGTTGTGCCTCAACATAGTCCTGATAGATTTTAATGTAATGTGTTTATTGTAGTATACCTTATCAATTTTCAAACGGTAAGCCTTGTCTGAACTTTATTGCTCGTTTGTCGATTTGGAACTAATGTTTGTTTGCTCCACACTCCAAGAGACATGGCTTTTGACCCCAACTATGGCAGTGATTCCACCCTGAGTAGCCTCAGTGAGATAAGAGTATCAGAGTCCAGTGAGAATGAATCTGGGATTCAAGTGATTGCTCCACGTACTTGCAAAGAAAAACTGGTATAAGTTTTATTCTTTTGGCCTCAACACACCTCAAATCCTGCACAAAACTGATGAAGCTTTCCTGTTCCAAGGCAACATGCGGCTACCAAAAAAAGGCAGAAGAACAGGAACTGGCAGAAGAAGAGAAAGATGAAGGTGAAGAAAGCATCACTAGAGTTTGTGACTGACTTGCCACCAAACTGTGGCTCGGTCATTTTCCAAGTGAGGGTTGTCAAAAGAGACTTGTTCCCTGAGATTACTGCGAAAACTGAAAGAAAAAAGCTGCAATGGCCCACTGGAAGAAGTACGGTGGACCTAAGCCGCCTACAGTTTCAACCACTAATTGTCCCCCCACTATTGAGGAAATCAAACTTGCCAGCTCCATTATTTTGAACCCCTCTTAATTACGCCTCTATGATCATGGTCATTTCCGAATCTATGATAAGAAGCTTACTAAAGAAAAAAACAAACAAATAGTAGCTGATATCACATTCACCAATCTGAAAACCATATCATCCCAAATGCGTGAGGACATAGATTTCTTCCTTGGTTTTTTGGAATGTTTGAAGAAGTTTGTGAACCATGTTGGATCTGAGGGCCGCTCTTGTGGTGGGTTTATGTGGGCTATTGGCTGGCGCAAGTCCATGACACATTTGGAGTTGGTTGGTTGATATGTGGATACTCAAGCCATTAAGGACAACCAAGAAGAGTTTAATTAACATGTTCGAGATTCTGACTGGGCCTCAAAAATTCTATGGGACTTCTTCTGTCCTATTGGAAACCGTGCCCTCGAAGCCAACCAGCAATTCATGATGGACCATCATCTTCCCTCTTTTTCGGATCCAGAACTTCCCAGCCAGACTACTTCAACAGACAACAAGAAATGCTTTTCAACCAACCTGACTTTTACCTCTGACGGCTTTTATAATCACCCACACAAAGACAAGGGTGATGATTACCACCTGCCTTTTGCCTTCCTCTTGTCTCTTCCCACTTTCAAGTCAAATGGAAAGCTGGCTTTCAAATCCAATGGATACAACATCTTTGGTGGCCAGTTTGTATTTCCAGACTGTGGCTTTGGTATTGATTTCAAACCAGATGTAATGGTGCAAATGCTTTACACCCATGGAACACTTAAACAAACTGAAAATGGAAATTTTACCAAGCTGGGCATGTCTATGCAAATTGCCAAGAGAACAACAAATATTTTAGATAGGATTCTATCCCAGGAATTTGTGCATGAAGTACCTGCTCCCCATGTCGGTGATGTTCCACACATAATTAATAAGATACAATCATGATACACTTTTCTTTTCTCCAATTTTAGTTCAAAGGATTGTATCAAGGCTTCTTAAATTTGTTTTTCTACATTTCTTGAATTGACAATTTTTGTGCAAAAAGAAATAAAACCCACACAATGCATTTGTTTGTGTGATTTTGCTTTGGTGAACCACTTTTTGACCACAAATGGATTATATTATTCGGAAAATCACAGAATTATGCTTATAAAGGAGTGAGAGAGCGCCTCACAGAGGAGTCAACCCACTGATTGGAAGAAAATTCCAAACAGGAGTAGAATCTACACAATCACCTCCCCAAAACACACAGAACTCCTCATTCTTTTCAATCATCCTTTAAAAATGCCAGCCAACAAATTGATTCAAGACCTCTTTTCCAAAGTACTTACAGTATCTCAATCCGCTTTCCAAATCCCTCTAGCCACACGGCAAGACCCCATTTATCTACAATTCTGCAGCCCTCCAACTATTCCCGATGATAAAGAAGATGAAGGAATGTGGTTTGTTGTCAATAAGAATATGGACTCGCTATTTGGGGTCAAAAAAACTTCAAGCAAAACCTTTGAAGAGGCAAGTTTGGAATCAAAGTGGTGATTGACTACTTGGAGATAGCCCGGCAACACCCTTCTTGGAATGGTGATGAGATTCTTATTATCAAGCTTGAATGTATTTATGAATGCTTCAAAGGTAAGTATTTCTCTTTGATAAGTAATCTTTATCTAAATGTAATCACAGGCATCTGATGTTCACATATACATGCCCAACCACATCCGAATAAAGCAAAAACAACAACCCAATCAGCCTATACACCAAGTAAGAAATCCACATCCCAGTCTCAATCAACTCAATCCGGCCCATCAAACCTGGATGGTGGATTGTCTGATATCTCCAAAGGACCAACCTGACGTTCAAAAAGAATCATAACTCCTGTAAAGCAATCAGGAATGGTCCAGCCATCACCAGAATCACGCCGCTCCATCACCCAATTCTTCACTGCTACATCCCAGAAAGCTCCTGACAACATATCCAAGAAGCGTAAAGAAGTTTCCTCAAGCTCTGAGCCAGAACCCAAGGCAAATTCACAATTGACATTGGTTCTTTCTAAGAAAAAGGGCCTGACCATTGAAAAGAATAAATAGAAAACATCAAAATCAACCCCTGCCAACTCTGAAGCCCCAGATTCTCAGGCAATCGACATTGCTCAAGACTCGGATGAAGAGAATTCCAAGGCCAAGAACAAACACCAAAAGAAGAATCCAGAATTCGATGATGTTAAAAAGTTCTTTTCAGAACCATACCGACAAAAGGATGATGTATGTGAAATCCATTAGCCTTTTGATTGGAATCAATAACTGATTTGTCTTTTTAGCCAATCGATAAACCCGCATCAACCCACCATTGTTTGTGGTGTGAAAAGGAAGTCCGAGTTTCTGGCAGTAGTTACTCTGATTTAAGGACTCAAGTCAAGCTGGAAGGGTCTCGATGGGCTTCCCAAAACGTAACCTTGCTATTGCAAGAGCAAAGCTACCTCCGACATCCTTGGAAGAAAGCAATCAAGATTAGCAAAACTGGTGGAACGATAATCAGTCATTTTGCCCAAGTGGGAAAGTTTGACAACACCGTGTTCAATCAAATCATGACGCTCTGGCTTTTGTGTCAAGCCATTCCTTGGAACCGAGTAGAAGACCCTTATCTCCAAGCAGCCTTCCACTACTGTGAAGCAGGATCACACTTGTTTAAACAAAGATGGGCAGCTGATTCTTCACGGGTTGCGTACTTGGAGCTACAAGAGGCTATGATAAATTGTGTGAAGGTGAGTAACCTATTCTTATGAGTGTTTATGTTGAATAACAATTATAATATAGCTATTAATATAAACAGGAATTGAATAGCAGGCTCAATCTGATACACAATGTATGGACAACCAAAGGAAACCAATTTGGATTTATTGGTGCTTCAGTCTCCTTTATTGATAACAATTGGAATTACAATGTGCTCCATCTAACCCTCAAGCTAGTTGCATGGCAACACAAGGCTCACATGTTGGCAGTACCAATTGTGAACATGTTGAAGAAACATGGTCTTCAAAATAAGATATGTATTTATTTTGCCTTTTTATTAACAATCCCACAAACACTAATTTCAGGGTCTCTCCAATACATGCTTTGCCAGACCACTGATTCTGGTTCCAACAACAATAATTTGGCTGCATACATGCACAAAGATATATGTGAGGTGGCTGATCAAAACGAGTCGGGATACTCTTGGGAAAGCGAGACAATGCACATCAAGTGTTTTTGTCACAAAATGGTGTTGGTTGTTAATGCTGGATTGAATGAATTGGGAATCAATGCTCCACCACCTCCAAAGTTAAAGAAGGCTTTCCTCGTTTCATTTCCTTACTCAAATATCAACATGGAAGTGATAGCGGAGGAAGATGAAGATGAAGAGACTTCTGGTGAAAATGTTGTGGAAGATGAGGAATCAGATCCTGAACCTAACAGTGATGAAGAGAGCTTGGAAGGTTCAGATGATGATGTGGATTCCCCAGATGATGACGATGAATATTTCAGTCAAAGCTCAAAGACTAAAAACCAAAGAGCAACCAATCACAACTCAGCAAATGATTTGAATCAGTTGACCAAAACAGTGAGTTTTTTCCTGCTTGTTTGGCTAAAAATTAAATTAAACTAGTCCTCTGACCACCTTTTTTGCATAGCTGGATTTTGTGGTGAAGAAAATCACTGGCTCTTGTGTATGGCGACAAGAATTTGAACAGCGTGCAGCAGGGAAAAACTTGAAAAACCTGATTTCTGGATATGGTATTCGCTGGAAAATCAAATATCAAAGCCAAAAACTGTGCTTTCAAGGCAAGAGAAGTAAATGATTTAATATTTATTTATACAATACTTTTATTGATGTCAGCATGGTAGGTTATTGATTCAATTCTCAAAGATGAATATGAGAAATATGAAGCTCAGATTCAATGTGCAAGGCATGGTGAAAATAAAAAGAAGTTTGGTCACTTCAATGAGATTTTATTCAGCAAAAAGGACTGGATGCTGATTGACAAATTGAATCAGGAATTAAAAGTGAGATATTTCCTTAAATTAATTATCTTTTTAATCAATATGATGTTGACTTTGCTTGCAGCCTTTCAACCGTCTCATCAAGATAATGGAGGGTGATGGTCCTACAAGTGCATTTGTCCTACCAAATTATTTCCAACTCATCTCGGATTTGAAGAAGAAGGAGGCAGCTGGGAGTCAAGGCAACACTTTTCATTCGATGTTTCTTAAAATGATAACTAAGCTCAAGGCTTATCAAGGCAAGGCATTGAATTGTGAAACACTACTCATGGCAACAATGCTTCATCCAACTTTCCGATTAAAGTTAATTGAGTACTGCTGGCCAGAAAAAGCAGAGGATGCCAGATTGTTACTTGAATCACATTTTACCAAGCGGGAATTGATCTTGAAAAATGACAATGATGGTATTGAATTCTTAGAGAATAATTCTAAGAAGACCGTCAAATGTGATAATATATTTGAAATGTTCAATGCACCTCCACCTACCGATGAAAGCAAAGAGTTGGAAGTCTATATCAAGAACATGGACCAACTTCCAGTACCAAGTGTGCAGGATCCAGATAGCATTCTGATATGGTGGAAGGTATGAAAGTTTGGGATTAATGAAATATTGTTCCAGCACTTACTGATTTGATTTTTTTTACTTCCAGGACCATTCCTTGATGTACCCAGTCCTCTCATCATTGGCCAGGGACTACTTGGAATGCTCTGCATCATCTTGTGCAGCAGAGCACACCTTTTCATCAGCTGCTGATGTCTGCTCTACTGGCTGAGGATGCTTGAAACCACGCACAATTGAATGGTGTGTCAGTAGCCACATGTGGCTGAAAGAGGGTATTAAACCGACTGGAAAATTCTCAAAAGCACACGATGTTGTCACATCATATACAGATTTTTCTACAAAAAAAGCTGCTAATGAAAAAAATAAGTAGCCAATTTCAAAAAAAAGAAAAATCTTCTTCCTTATAGTTTTCAATCATATTTTTTGTTTGCATGTAATCTGAATCAATTTCTTCACTATTATAAATCTTGTGTGATGCATCCACCATCTAACATAACATTTAGAGTAACTCCACCAGCTACGCTAACATGGAGTGTAGTGGGTCAATGGATTATGCTAAAGTGTAGCGTAACTTTTTCAACCACTAACACCACTACAACACCGCTAACACAGATTTCTGGTAGCGTTAGTTGTTTTTGCCTGACCCCAGCTAACACTACACTACCAACTAACAAAAAAAAATGCAAAAGTGTAGCGTAACTTTTTCAACTGCTAACACTGCTACAACACCGCCAACACAAATTTCAGGTAGCGTTATTTTTTTTTCCTGGCCCCAGCTAACGCTACACTACCAACTAACAAAAAAATTTAGTGTTAGTTGGCCAAAATGTGCTGCTAATGTTAGTGGTGTGTTAGCGTAGCTAAAAAAGCTAACAATACTTGTAGCATAGCTGACCCACTGTTGGGATCACTGCTGTCTTTTGTTTCTTAAGTGAAAATCACTTACTAATTCTATCCTCCAATAACGTCTCTTTGAGATTGTATGGGATACGGCCTAGTTCTTTGAACTCAGTGCCGTCTTCTTCCATTATACAGCTTAGCAAATCACGTAAGGTCTCAGGTTCTGGGTCCGTGATCCTATGGGTAAGAGCCGAACTCCTGTTTACAACAATGGTTAGTTCCATGTCTCTCTCTCTCTCTCCTTATTAAGGTCTTAATCTAAACTCATGTGTTTGTCATGGTTAATCTGTTCTTGGTTATGGTTCTGTCTGCCGCTCCTGATGCATATGATTGGGCGCCTGGGACTGTATGAATAAAAAAGTTATCATCAGCTTAGGGTTCTGAGCTTGTTGCTGCGGGTATTGTGTCACTCACATTTCCTCAAAACTAAGTTTGAACTCAAAGCGCAATCTGTGAAAGCTTGTTGGTCTGCGGGAGCTGAACCCAGTTTCTTACAAAGGCAACCTCCTCAATGGCTGGGTATACCCAGACATCGAGCAGGCAGGGTATTGCCACATTGTCAATGGCTGGGTGTACTCAGCCGTCAAGGAGGCAACCTCATTGATGGCTGGGTGTACCCAGCCAAGGAGGCAACCTCATCAATGGCTGGGTGTACCCAGCCGTCAAGGAGGCAACCTTGTTGATGGCTGGGTGTGGGTGTACCCAGCTGTCAATGGCTGGGCTTACCAAGCCGTCGAGGAGTCAACCACATTGATGGCTGGGGGTACCCAGCCTTAAGTTTGAGGAGGCAACCTTGTTGATGGCTGGGTGCACCCAGCCATCGAGGAGGCAACCTTGTTGATGGCTGGGTGTACCCAGTTGTCCAACCTCCTCACCTGCTGCTAAATAGGCAACCTCCTCAGTGACTGAATGTTCACTGGGACAGCTCAGTCAGCGGATTAACCTGCTCACCAAGCTGTATCGGCAATTTGGCAAGCGTATTGACCTGCTCTCGGTCTTGGTGAGCAGGTTGATCTGCTTGCTGAGACAGCAAGCAGGTTTGAACCTGTGGGAGAGAAATACTCCCAGTGGGCAAGTGTCAAACTGCTCATCGAGAGGTTTCCCTCGGCGAGCAGTTGTCAACCTGCTCATCGAGAGGTTTCCTCTTGGCAAGCAGGTGAAAACGTGTTCATCGGGAAGTTTCCTCTTTGCCAGCAGGTTTCAACCTGCTCACAGAGAGGAAAAATCTCGATAACCAGATTGGCACCTGCTCACCAAATACCACCGTAGCTGACCTTCTCTCCGAGGACAACTGGTCTCGGAGAGAAAGTGAGAGAGTGTACTTCCTCCCCTTCCCTCCAGGATTGACCGGTCCTAGAGGGAAGAGAGGAGATTGCACTCCCTTCCCTTCCCTTGTCAGCCTTAGAGACAATATTCATTGTCCAAAAGGCTTCAATGAAAGTTTCTCCAATTCAATAATCATCAATCATCACTATTGAAGGTGAATTATTTTTTGATTTACCTTTTCCTTGTTCAATAACCATCTAATAATTAACTCTTAAGTGCTTAATATACTTTAATAAGACTTATCTGATGTTGGGTTATCCATTAAACCTCTGAATGCATTGATGAAAGTTGAAATTGATTGATATTCAAGCATTTAAGCTTGAATATTGAATATATGCATCATTGGGTTTAATCACAACCACTTTTGTCAGAAACTGGTTTTATCTGTACAGGAAAATTCTCAGAGGTTGTTCTAACCTCTGTGACATGCCTACAGACCCCAGACTTTGACCCAGAACCCAGAAAATAACATCAGTTGATCACAACCTTTGTGGAACGTGGTTTTCTTCCTATAGTATCCCAGTTTGGCAAAACCTTCTCACTTTATAAGTGTTTAAGTTCCTCCAAAGTAAGTCCTGCTTGTTAACTCTATTTTCCTTAGTTCTTCCAGATCCTAGTCTCTTTTTGCCTCTCCTTCAACTCAATCCACCTGCTGGTTCTATAACAACAATCATTCTGGTTCTCCTGCTGTGTATCCTTGACACTTAGTCTAAAAAGCAGAAGTGGCTAGTTTTAACTAGACCATCCTTTCTCAGTTTTTTTTGAGAGAAGTGTCAAGTAATCTCCGCTGTGTCAAGTAACCTCCGCATAGCAGCTACCCAGTAGGCAATAAGACTGCTCATCATCTTCTTTATTATTAGTTTTTCTCTACTCTTTCCTTTCTTCCCTATCTTAGTAGTTCTCTCTCTCCTCTCCGTTGTTTTCTTTCTTCCCAAGTCTTAGTAATACAATTGTGAGAGCTATAAAAACTTGTGACCTTCTGTCACTAAAGAGACCCAGGCTCACATCCCTCCAGGATCAACCAGTCACAGAGGGGAGAGAAGAGAGCGTCCCTCCAGGAAAAAAAAATCCCAGAGGGGAGAGAAGACCCAGGGGGAGAGAAGAGAGGCACTCCCTTCCTTTCCCTAGGTGCAACCCATCCCAGAGGGGAGAGAAGAGAGTGTACCCCATTCCCTTCCCTCCAGGTCCGACTGGTCTCAGAGGGGAGAGAAGAGAGTATACTGTCTTCCCTTCCATCCAGGACAGACTGGTCCCAAAGGGGAGAGAAGAGTCTGACCTCCTTCTGTTCCCTGCATACCAACTGGTCTCAGAGGGGAGAGAAGACATGACTATCTTTTCTTTCTCTCCAGGACCACATAGTGCAAAGAAATTATCATAGGTTCTTCTAAGCTATCTTCGCCCTTCATCAGAAGGACACCAATTTGTCCTCCAAAGACAACTTTGAAACCTGAAGATCAGATTCCATCCCAAAAGATTAGACAAGACTCTTCTGACACATGCAGCCAAATAACCCCTCACACACTTTCTCCTAGCTACCAAGCTTGGTTAGCAGTTTAAGTTTCTCAATAAGACCACCCAGTGATCAGACTAATTTACCTCAACATGTTTAAGTTTATTTCAAGTGGAGGGATTTCTTGTTGGGAAAACAAAGAGCTCAGATAGATGATGGAACTACCTGTGTAAAAATTTAAGATAATTTGGCTAAGCTTGATCTACAGAGGCAAAAATAATAATTAAATGCTACAACCATGCTAGTGTGGTGGTGCAGCCGCCCTGGCCTCTAGTCAAGATTTATATCTTTGTTGTTTACAAAGTGTGGCATGCATTATTTGTTGGGAATTGTCATCTTTTAGTTTTCTGGCAATATTAGCAAGATTCTTGTTGATTTGGAAAGAGCAGCCGAAATGAGTCCAAGTGTTTTCTTCCCTATGTTGAAGAGAAGGTGGGGCTTGGGTAGTTTGGTGTTCAAATTGAGTGGTTTGCCAGAGGAGCTCTATTATATTGTTAGCCTTGGAAAAATCAATGAGGTAGGTGTGTCTAGGGAATAAAAAACCATTTCCTGATTCATTGGAGGGAGGAGGGATTGGTTTACCGGTCTATTTGTCAATGTAAGAGAAAATACTGTAATTCCAGCCATTGATATCTCTATGATCCTTGTGGACTTTGTTTTGGAAACTGTTGTAAGTGACAGAAACATTTGAAGCAAATATATACTCAATCCGATCTTCTTTTCTCATTTTGACCCATTCTTCCTGCGACCAGTTGGGGATACCGTATTCTTGCATTAAGGTTTTCTTTTGGTGGTATGCCATTCGAGACATGGATTCCATTCAACAAGCTAGAAACTCATTGTGAGACTGAAGCTGTCAGGATAAGTGATGCCAAGGTCTGATAACCTTCTAGCTACACTGTCTGCAACTAATGTATAAGGAGTAATTGAGGCATGATAATGCGCTGAAAAGTGGTGGAACTTTGTAAAAAAGTAACAAAAGAAAAGACAATAAAAAATATTACTATTTTTTATTACAGAGGGACCTGCAAGTAGGGGTGGTTTACTGTGCCCTCTGTTAATCAGGACCTGGGTTACAGATTTTTTTTTAAGACCTGATTATATCTGGTCTCTCAATCAAGAAAGAGTATGCCCAGAAAGTGTCTGCTACTGAGGAAGGATGGAAGAAGTACTCACTAGTGCTTCCAAGTCTATCCAAGGTTTTTCAGAGGGAATAAGGTTGTTTTGAGACTCTCAAAAAGGTGGTTAGTTGGTGTTATTTGAAGGCAGAAGGCAGGATAGGTGGTTTTTGGTTGATATTCAAGGCAAAACAGCAGGATTTGAGCTGAAGTAACTAGTTTAAAAGGTTGGTTAAAGGGCATTAAAATGCTATTAAATGTAATGAAGATGATTTTTACATTGAGGGGAGTTATGGGGCTCTTAAATAGTAATTTAAGAGCCTCAGAAGCGCCCACAATGTCAGCCACTGAGGTTACCAGTCAGCCAACCCACATGACTGCAGAATATAAAATCACATTAGTCTAGTTGGTTATTCACCAATTAGACTATACAATAGGTCTAGAGGACAAGAGTTTGATCCCTGATCTTATCATTATTTTCATCAAATTAACTATTATCATTATTTTTTAATTAAAATTTCTGAATATGATTCACACTAAGTGTGATTGCATTCAGATGATTAAAATTTAACTATTTACCCAATAGGCTATTTAGCCTATTGGGTAAATTATTCTTATTAATTCATAAACTCCTAATCTAGAATGATTTTGAAATCCTATTTCACAATCATAATGTCTCACCCCACCAGTTGATATCAATAGATTTTGTACTAACTAGGATAAAAGGAGGGAGACCTTCTTATGTCTCCCCTCAGTGTGATTATCCTAGCCTGATTCCTTAATAGCTTATGCTTGAAAGTATAAAGTATACTTATAAGGTAACTGGGGCTTTTAACTTGACTCACCACTCTATCTTCCCAACACAAACTTCTCCTTCTCCCTTCTATCCCTTTCCTATCTATCCCTCTCCAATTCAACCACCTCTCAGTTCTCCGACTCAAATCTTCTCGACCTTATCTTCCCTTCATCTCCCGCTCTAACCTCTGAATTGACTGATAACTTGATTCGTATCACCACATCTGAGATAATATCTCGATCAGTAGCTTGCCCTGTCTTCGAATAGACAAAGAGCCGGCACAGCTCTCTTAGAGTTAGTTGTCACTCGACTTTTCAAGTCAAGACGCTAGCCCCTCCACTGTAAAGTGTCAAGGCGTGGTTCATTCCTTCTGAAAAGAAGTGATTTTATCATCAACCGGTTGTCACAAAAGAGACGCCGGCTGACACAAAATCTCTCAATTTGGTGGAGTAGTGTATTTTTGGCTGGTCTGGGCCAATTGTAGCTATGTACACATGGCCCATGAGACTGGAGGAGCTCACCAAGGGGTCTGGGGGTTTGTAAAAAGCCTTGTTGGGTCCTGGACCCCTTGTAACCTTTGGCCTGGGCCAGCTACAGTGCTATGAGGCAGTTTGTGGCCCAAATCAGCCTGTTCAAACCTTTGAGTGTCATGATACAAGTGATGCAACAAGGTTTTGGGGGTCTGGGCAGTTGTTCCCATACTTTTGGGGTGCTCTGAATCACCCTGTATTTTTCTTATAATTTTACAAACCTTCTAACTTGGGGTTCGTGTATTCTGGGAGGGTCTGTGGCCCAATTCCCAATTTCTGAGCTGGCGCGCGGGGTTGGAGTCCTCACGTCACAGTTGGGTCTAACTTGGCAAGTTAACACAACACCTCAATTTGACGTGTATTTTTGGTCATGTACCAGTCAGTATTGATATACCTGAAGGTTCATGTACTTGTGTGATGTGGACATGTTCCATGATAACTGGGTACATGTGAGTTACTAAAAAGTAGGTGAAGGAGTAAGAATTAAGGGGTACCATGAGTAAGGTACCCTAGTTAATTTGTAGTGTAGATTAAGAATATGAAATAATATTCTAAATTTTACTTAAGGTTTAGAAGTTATTAACATTTTCATATTTTATTATTTATTTTATGTTGAAACAGCTGAATTTTATGGTTCCACATATTTTTACATGTTAAATATGTAAAATAAGGTTTATTGTAATTTGAGCACATTTAAGTACATACTACAGGCTAAGGTGGCTTTGCCTCTGTAAGACTTAATCTTGATGTTTTGTTTTCGGTATCTCAACCTCCTAAAAAATTTCCACTAGCCCCAACATCAAGTTTTATTTAACTATAACTCTTCAAGATCTCTTCTTTACTTAACTGAAAATTTATTTTCATTGAAATCAGGAAAAACACAATCCATGTCACTATCTCAGCAAGTGTGTTAATCATATTTTGAGACAACATATCAAGCCAAATTTCATTTGAGGTTTAATTTTATAAGCTTATGTCCAATTACAATCATAATAGCCTACATCCAACATTTCACAAAATGCTTATTTACCTATTGAAAACGTTAGTCATCATATTATTTATCCCTGCGCATTTTAAGCTTATCTATATGCAATCTTTATGAGAAAGAAGAACATTTAGTGCCCGAAAAAATTAGTTTGCGCAGAGTATGGAACTTACTTGTACGAAAATCACTTTGCTTCCCATCTCAGACCCTTTGAAGAACCCACTATATTTGACCATTGAACCCAGCGTAAACATTGATAACAAGTCCAAAGGTTTCAAACCAACTTGAAACACCAGCCTTTCCACAGCTGTCCCTGACTGTTTTCATTGTAAATATCAATTCGAGGAAGTTATTTTTTTCATATCACTACAATTTACGCTAAGTGAATGTGAAACCGTTAATTCATGTTGTATGACATGATGTCCCTCCCAGTCCCATAATTCTTTTGTACTTGCAATTATACCAATCCCCAACACTTGCATTTGACTGTGAAAATTTTTCCCTAGGTTGTCAAATTTACCATGTGGATTATCAATGATTAAATTCCACTTGACCATTCCTTTTTAATCAGTTTTAATGAAGAGAATCAGTTGCTGGAACTTTCATTATACATCATGAAAGCCTGTGTAGCATCAATATGTTTTACTTACACTTGCCATTTGCCTCAAATATCAATTCGTGTGCAACATTCACAATTCCCGACCGCGAGGCAGGTATGACAACCACGAGATCTTGTACATCAGAGACTCGTGATACTGCCACATACAATTGGTCATGCGAAAAAACATCTGTTTCAAGGTAGACACCAACAAACTTGAAAGTTTGGCCTTGGCTCTTATTGATCAACATTGCCCAGGGCAGAGGAAACGGAAACTTTTGGTACCTAAAGAATGACAATACAGATTTTGATTTACCTTTAATGTGAAGTTTTGCCCTGGGAAAAGTCACTTCATTGTTGGCAAATGGCCCTGATGATGTAACCGGCAGCAACACCTGATACAACTATCTGTGATCTGTTGCACTGGGGGCGGCTTTGCCTCCCCCAGTTTCAAGATACACAGTGCATCACTGGCACCTTAGGCCTTACACTTTAACAGACTACCCAATCTTCCCACTTCTCCACAATGCATTCCTCATTGAGGCTGTCCACCCATTTCATGCCTTGCAGACCCCTTTATTTGCTTGTGGTTCAACCTACATTGTGGCTCTTAGCTTACAACCACCTGCAACCATTTCAACTTCAATTGTAATATGATGGCTGCCTCTAAGTCTGATTTACTTACCCAAACATCATATTTATACAAGATCCAAATGGCTGGTTGGCCATGGATAAAAAGGAAGTATGAAGGTGACATCAAAATGCTTTTTATTCAATTATTTGTAAAGAAATGGGTCATGATGTATCAAAGAAAAAAAAACTGAGAGAGGATAGTTAGCAGGAGAAAAGCAAACATGTAGGTTTAATGATCAAAGAGGACCAGGGGGATGGTCAGAAGAAGATTGAGGAGGCAGAATTTTTATGGAGCGTTTTCTTGCTGATTTGGGCGCAGATTTGATTGCTGGAAGGGAGATTGTTATACTTGGCAAAGCCAATGAAAAGTCCTGTGAGTACCAAGGGGCTGTCTTGTGAACACAGTGGCTGACATTAACAAATAAATTAACATGAATCTTCTCAATATCTTCTTGACCAAAGAAAAAAAACACTTTTATATATACTTTATTATGTTTGTTTCTCTTTGTAGGGTTTTGCTTTTCTTTTTTTAATTTTTGTTTTCAAAATAGGCATGTCAATCCATCCATATCAAAGAGAAAACAAAAGAAAGGAATGGATCCACTGCAAAAAAAACTGCTTCAACTGCCAGCATTTGACATGCAGTAGCTTTGATTTTACTCTGGTCTTACTCTGGTTTTACTCAAACTTTAATCAAAAGTTACTTTGGTGCACAGTGACTGTGCATGATGCACAGTGACTGTGCATGATGCACAGTCATTGTTCATCTCAATTAAAGTTTGAATAAAGTTTGAATAAGAGTTGAGTAAAATCAGAGTAAGCTACATGTCAACTGCTGGCAGTTGAAGCAGATTTTTTTGCAGTGGGATAAGATAGAATGGATGAAAAAAGTAAATAGATGGTAATTGGGTTACAATTAATCTGATAGATTGCAAAAAAACCTTGTTCATTCTATCCTGATCTAAATCAAACATTTAAATCATAGCCGTCCCATTACTCAACATCAACAAAACCAAGAGATTTCAATACAAACAATGATCCTTTGATAGGATTGATAAAAGAAACATACAGCTCTTCCTCTTTCAAGATCTTCAAGTCCCTCAACAAAATCCTAGCTGTGTTATTGGTATAAAACTGTTTGAACACTCTCAAGATTTCATCTCTGGAGTCTCTCACTTGAATCTTTTCGGTCAATTTAAACTATTCCAAGAAGAGAGAGAAAAAAAAAAGGGGGGGGAATGAGTTTGACAATCAAGAAAAAAGAAAAGCCTTGGAATTAAAAAATGAATGAAAGGAAATCATTGGGAGCACGAAGTGATTTTTTCTTGTTTATCATAATAGCAAAAGATTTTGGGTGTTTCTGGTTGCTTTAATTTGAATCCATGTGCTCTCATTGCGACCTTAAGCTCATGATCTTATAAAAACATTGAGCGATTGATCAAATAAAATCAGCCAGGAAAAGAAGAATAAAAATTATGGTGTTAATCAAGAAGTGGTTGATAGTAATGGTTAACTAACAATTTATTGTACCATCTTTGTTGATATCAAAAACTTCAAAAGCTTCCTTGATTTCCAATTTATTTTCTTTGGTTTTCCTCTACATGAAGGCAAAGGACTATTACTATCTTGATGGCGACTGTTAATGTAGACCTTGTTTTGGTTTCAAGCAGATGTACCGGTTTGATTTCTTGTGGGTAGTGCAGTAAGTTGTGTCTTTTTTTGCATGTTGGGTCCACCGATTAATCCAGTGTTTTATGGACTGACGTTGGGAGTACCATGGTTGTACATGCAATTCACCTCGGATTTGTATGTCTTGTTTAGTTTGAAGTGTTTCCTCTCAGTGTCTACTGCTCCACCCATGCTGTGACCGACGAGGACAAAGGCTGGCGTGTGAGATCGGTCAGGATAGATTGTCCTTGGGAATTTGATCAAGTTGTTGGCAAGAATCAATGAGGAGAGATCGGGAGGTGTTTATAACTGAGATGCACTTGGTCACAAGAGATGGAATAATGTCAGCCAAAGTGGAGACAGAAAACAAAAAGGAGGAGGAAAAAATTAGCAGACCATGGGCTTGACAGTGGTAGATCAAGAATCCATACTGGCCATGGCCCTGATTGCGGGTCTCCCTGGTAAGACAGGACAAGCTGAGGCCGGTATATCTGGCGCCATGATGGAAAACAAATAGGATCGTAGCTTGGATGGCTGGACGGAGACATGCAAGGCTTCTTGGGATCAATCTGCTGTTGATAACGGAGTGTATTTCAGGTCAATGGTCACTGAGGGTTGAGCAGAGTAGTCTGGCTCCACGAGGTTCAAGTTCAGTTTGGGTAACTTCCGGAAGGTAAAAGCCTCATAGTCACAGTGTTTATTGGACTGATTGCGCCAAGGTGGACAAGGAACTGATACATCTGTGGACTGGGGGACCAACGACAGTAATTACTGCGGAAATGCCAATTGAAGAAAATTGACAAACTCGGGTGGATCTGTTCAGAAAATTTGATAATGGGAGATACAATTAGTATTGGTCCTGTATGGTTGTAGGTAGGGTGAATAATGTGTGAAATATTAAAGAGGTGGTCACGTTTACAAGTAACGGTTGCAATTAACGATGGTCCATGGCGTGGCGTTAAGGGCATCAGTCGGCGATGGAGGTTTGGTGGGGTATAAATAGAGGTAGATCAGTGTTGGACTTCCTTTGAGCCAAATCTAAAGCCTGATTTTACAGGTGGCAGTTTGGTTCAACACCTCTCTGCTGCTGCAGTTGTGCAGTTTGAGGGGTGACAATTGGTGGCCCCCCTTGCTTATGGGTGGAAAGCGGGTATTGTTGTTGTAAATTTGAAGGACTGTTTTTTTTTGTTATGATTTGAGTGTAAGGGAAAACTTAGATCTTTGTTTTCGTGATTGGCTGTCTTTAATGAACTCAGATATATCTAAGTATAATAAAGACACACTTTCATGCTTTTCAAGTGCGTGAGTTCCCCCTTTGCCTGGTGAGGCCCAAAAAAAGCCCAAGTCAAGCTCCCCTGCGCATCATGCAACAGATATGGGACTTTCCTGGTGAACCGTCAGAGGAGGTGGTTTGGTGGGCTCTCTTTATAGTCAAGAGGAGACCCTCTTTGCTCATGGCAAGTCCGGTACCCAGGACTGCGGCTATCCTTGTTGGCTTAGTTACGGCCTGTACCAATGCCAATGAGGGTCTCATCACTTGGGTATGGCCTTTGCCCGAGCCTATGAGGGTCTTGTTGGTTTGGGTATGGCCTGTACCCAAGCCTATGAGGGTCTAGGGGGTCGGGTATGGCCTGTACCCAGTTCGGTCCTTGGAAAAACCGTCTCCAATGCCCAATCAGTCATCAGAGGGAGTGAACACTCCCTCTGATGACTGACTGGTCATGGGAAGAAGCAAACACTCCTTCCAATGACTGACCAGTTGTAAGAGGGAGTGAAAACTCCCTCCCTGATTGACCAGCCATGACGGGGAGTCAACACTCCCTCCAAGGACTGATTGGTCATGGAAGGAGTGTTTATGTACTCACTCTTATGACCAGCCGGTCATTGGAGGGAATGCCCGACAAGTCATGAGAGGGAGTAAGCACTCCCTCAATGACCAATCAGTTGTTTAAGGGAGTAAACACTTCCTCCCTCCCTCTCATGACAGCTCATGACTGATCAGTCATTAGAGGGAGTAAGCATTCCCTCCGACAACTGGCCGGTCATGAGAGGGAGTTAACACTCCCTCCATGACCATTCAGTCTCTGGAGGGAGTAAGCACTCCGCTTGATGACCAACTGGTCCTTAGAGGGGATTTTTACTGCCTCCGATGACCATTCTTTCCTTGGAGGGAGTAAACACTCACTCCAGACTGGTTGGTCATCAACAGGAGTGTTTACTCCCTCCATGGACCGATTGGTAATGGAGGAAGTAAACATCCCCTCTGATGACCAGTCAGTCATCAAACGGAGTGTTTACTCCCTCCAGGGACTGAATGGTCATCGGAGGGAGTAAACATCCCCTCTGATGACCGGTTGGTCATTGGAGGGAGAAAAACTCCCTCCAAGGACCCACTGCACTCCCTCCAATGAGTAGTGGGTACTTGGAGGGAGTCAACACTCCCTCTGATGACAAGTTCGTCATTGGAGGGAGTCAACACTCTCTACGACGACCGACCAGTCATGAGGAGTAAAAAATCCCCCCAACAACCAGTTGGTTCTTAGAGGGGGTAAACATTCCCTCTGTTGAGACCTTATTTCTAACAAAGCAGAACCAGATTTGAAAATAAAATAAAGTAAGAAACTATGAAGATGAGAAAAGAGATAAAAGTGAAAATATAAATAAGAAAGAAGAGAACAAACCCAGAAAAGATATTTTACAAGATAAGACACTATTGAAGACTAACAAGAAAAGGAGTTGAAACAAGGAATAAGGCAATAGAGTAAAATCAGTAATTGATTTTGATGATTTTGTTGTTTGAATTCAGATCTCATGGGATTAAAGATTGAGTATGAGGTTGAAGAGTGGTTGATTGAATGTGAAGCAAGGTAAATAAGAGAAAATGATTGAAGCAAAATGATTGAAGCAAAATGAATGGAAGAACATTAGAAACAAAACAAATGGAATGGAAATGCAAAAGAAGAAGAAAATGGAATAGAAAGAGAAGAGTTAAGATGAAAAGGAAATAGGAAGAGACAAGTTTAGACAGAAAGATTGAAGGATTTCAAATGAAGATTGAATTAGTTTGTAGATTCTTCAAGGCACAGAGAAGGTTGAGTGAAGTTTAGAGTACAACAAGGAACTATCAAGTCTCAGTCAGGAGGAGTGGTTCCTTGAGTTCCAGCTTAGGTTTTTCTTTGAGATCAATTAGGTTGACAAAAAAAGGATGTTCTTGTCTTCTTGAGAGACAGCTGATCCAAGTAATGGTGAACATTTGTATATAATTTTTGATACAATTTACACAAAGTACCAATGTCAATTTACAGTTAGTTTGGGATTATTAATCCAGTTTGTAACCATTGCATCTAAATTTTGACAAAAAAATGTGCTAGGAGTTAGAAGGCTAATGCCATCTTATAGAAAAATATTTACTTATGTGTGGATTTAGTGTTGAGGATGCTCAGAGGATGTAGTTTTCAGCTCAAGTTAATGCTAGAATGGAGCTTAACTCAGTTATTTATTATTCAATAGTAATAAGGGAGGGTTTACCATTATGTGACAATTACATCAGTGCTTTAAATGAAGAAGAACCCAACATAATGTGGATAAATTCTTGCAAGATAATCTATTGACATGCCTATAAACACAATTGTGTTCAAATTGAAAATACACCCAAGTAAGAATCATTTCCAAGTAAATGATGATGACAGTGGGGATGAAGAAGCTACACATTATTAAGAGGAAGTAGGATTAAGGAAGATCTGCCTCTTGGGGATAAGTTCATAATGCAGACATATGATAAATGCTAAGTGGGGTGCATAAGTAAGGATGTCAGCCTTTGAGGAAGTTCAAGTGGTTAGACCAGAGCTTGGAGTCTCTTAACAGTAAGTTTGATGGTGTGAGAGCTACAAAGACTTAAAGTTATGTGCTGAGACATGATAAGGTGATACACTAAGAATTGGTAGCCTTAAGTAGTGATAAGATGATGTGCTTTATGGTGAGGAGGGATGGTTAAGATAAAATATTGTCTCCTCTAGAAGTCCTAACAAAAATAAATAATACAAGGAGTGTGACTTTTAGAAGGTAATGAATACATCTACTACAAGCATAGAAATAAGATAATACTGAGAAATAATAAAAAGGGTTCAATAATTGATAAATTATGCAGTCTGTGTAGTAAATAAAATGTAAGCTTAACTGAGGTAAATTGATTTACTTGCTCATGGCTGAAAAAGGACAAGGAGGAGGAATTGAGTTGAGTGTACCAAAATTTAAACCTAATTGTTGATTTGAAATACTAATTGCAGTGAGTTTGAAGTGCACACTTCCTTGAAGGCCTGATTAATTGAGGCAAGGGTAGTTTCATTAGGTTAAGTTCTGATTTGAGTAACAAACTTCAGTTTAAAACTTTGTGCAAATTTGAATCAGGATTTAAGATTGAATTAAAACAGTTTGACGAGGGGGCGGCATAGCTGCCTTAAACTCTAGTAGATTATATATGTAATAATGTCTCTACAATAATAATGCTTATTTATGTGTAATAATCTGAGTTTATTAAAGACAGCCAATCACAGGATTAAAGTTCATGGGTTCCCCTTACAGTTTATCAAATTACAAAAAAGATAGCTAATTACATATACAAACATCCTTGGGTACCACTGTCTATCTCCATCTAGCGGAGTCAGAAAACAGTGGGAGGATGACCCCAGCGCACCGCTAGGACAAATTATACAAAGGTGGCCATTGAATTCTTCCTCTCAAACTGTGCAAATGCAACAGCGGAGAAGCGTGGTCCAAACCTTTACTGCAAGTGCAGTGAAAGGTTCGACTGGGTTACAATAGCCCTAGCCGGATCCATTCTACTTATAGTCATCCATCCAGAACCTTTTACACCTCCCGCAATGTCACCACCACCACTTTGGTTCACCCCTATAGTCACTATGCAACTATGGAAATGGGAGTCAAGCTGCAGGGTACTGAAGTAGAACCTCATCAAGCTACCGAAACTCTGATCGATGAAACTGGCCATGCTCCTCAACTCAAATCCAACAATCATTCTTACCTTCACTTTGTATACCTCCGGTTCCACCTCTACACCACACTTTGCCTATCAAGCCTTATCCTCATTCTTTTGTTCATTTTCCTCTATATTTTGGTAAAAGTTGTTCAGTCCCAACCTGAACCTATCCATTCTTTTTTATCACATCCCTCATTCATCTTGCACCACACCTCGACAGACCCTTTGGATTAATACCCCCTTCTAACGTTTTTTGTCCTTTCAAAACTTTTCTTCCTCGATTCAATCAACTCAATGGAACATAAAATTGGCAGTTTAGATCCTCAGATGGGCTCGAATCTCCTCACCTTCTCAGCAACTGCCTGGCCAGAGTTATCTGCAACAGCCTTTCGTGCACTCCGCACTTGTTCTGCTTCACATCCTATCACAACCATATTCCTCTCAGCAAAGAAGGAAATCCAGCATCAGTTCATAACCCCAGACTTATCCCAGAAACACTCCACCTCAGCCACTAGCTTAACCATGTCTACCTCAATCTTGGACCTACCCAAAAGCTTTCAGACGCACTGAGGTTTATATCAAGCATGTTTTTGTCTCCCTCTAATCCTGTGATTTCAGTTGGCTACATCTCGCGTCAACTGCTTAAGCCAGTTTGTCCTCTCCAAATAACTAATGGCAAAGTAAACCTGGATAATAGTGAGCATATATGTAGCGAATTGTTGCTATTCTCAAATAGACTCATCTTGCTTCTTGCTAATTATCATTGCAAATGTAATCTTTCCAGTAAAATTTACCCATGTGTTCCCCAATTTCCTGAGCTGACAAACAAGATTGAACATGGTCGACTCAGATTTAATGGTTTGAGGACCGCTTCCTGTCATCATATCTTCATTGGTTGATCAGTCTACCAAAAAATCAAGTCATTGCAGAAGATGGACAACTCAGCAATCTTTAGAGATCCAAGAACAACAGCTCACTTGACTCAAATCACTCTGAACCTTTCCACCTTTCTCATCAATCAACAAGCTTGAGTCTCTACCTTCCTTCATCAAAAATAACCAAGAGTTTTTGTATATTGAAGACCTACAACCCCTACTTGAAAAAACCCGTGAAAGTTTCCAAGATGATAATTCAGTCACGCCCTGCCAAACCTACAGTACACCCAGCTCTAGGCTTTGGCAAGGGCTCAAATGAATCCGTGAATAATTGGCAAAGACTGTCAAAGAGAATTTAATCAAGACAAAGTGGACATTGAATCTAACCTTCAGCAACCTCCTTCTAGCCAAGGGCAGCAATCCATTTCCAAACATCACATCGGCATGCAAAACAACGTTTCTCAGACAAATCCGAACCACATCAATGATGACTCGTCAAACACCCTAACTCAAGACTATAAGTCCAGTAGCGACGTCTCCCTAGAAGACCCAGCGGATGAATCCTTCGAAATTTTTGGAGACCATCAATTCTTTGGCCCCCTGCTAGAGAGAAAATGACAATTCAACTGCAAGCACCTTTCCTTTATTGCCTCTGTCACGCAGTCCTGTCGTAAGTCTTCCTACTTTTTCAAGCAAACCACATTGAATAACTTCTGAGCTGATTCTCTTTGGACACAGTGCCCTTCAACCCATGCCCAACGAACTCTTTCTCAGAAGACAATGATCTGCCATGATTCAAAAATAACTATACCAGACAACATGGTGCCCAGAACTCTAATGGATTGAGATAAAAAGCAGGTTGGAAGCTCGCGAAACTCAAACAATTGAATCCCCCGTTGCACATTCAACCTAGCTTATTTTGTCACATGGAACACACCAGTATTGTCCATGAAGGTCCAGATCATTTGGACCGACCAGACAAACACTACCTGCTCCATGGGAGCACTCCCGACGAGCTGGTATACTACCAGCCCCATGGGAGCACTCCCGACAAGCTGTTATACTGCCAGCTCTATGGGAGCACACCCGACAATCTGGTATACTACCAGCTCAATGGGAGCACACCCAACGAGCTGGTATACTACCAGCTCAATGGGAGCACACCCAATGAGCTGGTATACTACCAGCTTGTTGGGAGCACTCCCAATTTCCTTGACCTTACCTTGCTTGCCAAGCTAACTGATGCAAGTCTGACAAAGAATATGAGGGTGTTCATTGAATGAGGAATTAAAGAGAGTCTAAGTAGGACAAGAGATGGGGGTAATAATCAGTAGTAACATTAAACATAAATGGGTGTATCTATAAAAATAAAAATGATAAATTAATTCTGACAATGATGATTGAAATAAAAATGATAAATTAATTTTGACAATGATGATTGAAATAAAAATGATAAATTAATTTTGAAAATGATAATTGGAATGCTTTTCAATTGGTTGTGCCATTGTGAACAGGTGTTAGAGTTATGGTTACATTGTTGGAAATCTAACTTAAATCATCCAGTGTTGAATCAATATTATGGATGATTTATTCTCATATGACATAACCCTAAGTGTCTGTGACACATATTGTATTTAGTTGGTGTAAGTGGGGCACAGTCCAGTGTCTTCTTTACTGAATCCTGTTGGGACTAAAACTTGCTGTGCTAAGTTGAACAGTGACATGAATCTGCCTGACACCTGTCACACAATTGGGCAGGACTCGAGACCATGTTACTTCAAATCCAAAAATTGATGCTGACTGCAATGTTCCTCAGTTGAGAAAAGATGCCAGGCCAAGTTCTAAAGTGTGATCTCTTTTGAAATTGAGCATAGAGGCTGCAGGTTCTGAAGCATTTGTTTGGCTTCAGTATCCAACAATAACTAAGAGAGTATACCTTATTGGTATTTAATCTGGCTTTTAAATCACTGAAGGCATGAAGGCATACATCCAATTCAAAATCTTTATCATTGATTTTTTTTGTGTAAAAGACCTGTCAATGGTACTGAATATGCCCCAAGACATGTTTATTATTCAGGGCCAATGGATCCTACTGATTGGAATCAGCACCCGCAACACTATTGACAAAGCAAAACAACTGACCACCCTGTACAAGTGCTTATCTTTAATGTGGAATACTTAATAGTCATTTAAGGTTGAATGATGTCACGTACTGTCTGAAGATTTCTTAGTGGCACAATTGAATCAAGGAAAAATTTGTGGTGTATGTACTGATAGGCTATTGTATTTGCGTGTAAAAGAAAGATTGATGTACAATGAGAATTTATATTTGCAAAGATGGCTTGGCATAAATTATCTATTTTGCAATTTGATTATCAAGATTGCTGTGTGGTTGAAAATCATGGCCACATGATGTGAACTTGAATAATTTAATTGCATGTCTGTTATCAAAATGGAACTGAAAGTTAATTCAAAGGCTGGAGAAAAGCAAAAGATAGTCAAACTGGCCTTTTGGTTCAACAACAGTATTAAGGTTGGGAGTAATGATAGACATGACCATTAGAGACATACAGCTTGAATTGTAACTTGGATTTACAGCAGCAAAGCCGCCTTGGCCTCTAGTTTCTATTTAAAACCATGTAATAATGTCTCTTTCTTTTATGTACATGAGAATTATTTTGGTTAATGTAATTTTAATAATGTTTTTATTTAATTTAATATTTTTATGCTTTGTTCAGGTTGTCTCTGAATAGTAGCAGGCTGACAGAAGCTTGGCCCAATTGTCATCATCCAAAGCGGTTTCAGCTGGGGTGAGTAGTGGTTTGCGGGAATAAATTCCTAGAGAAGAAGGTCAGTACATGGAAAGGTTTGAGTATTAAAAAAGAAGAGAATGATACACACCACCATATTTCCCTTTATCACTGCCAGGACAAAAACCAATCAAGTGCATTTCACCAAAGATGATATTAGAGATGAAACTGGGCCATGGCATAGAGGGTCTGAATTATTTCAGATAGCGTGGAAAAGGTTGATTTTGGTGGCCCTGGGTTCTTGAGGAAAGTATGATATTCAAGAATGAAGTGGGGAACATAAGTAGAGGAGGTAATGACTTGACGAGGTACAAAATCAATCTTGGGCAAGTAGATGATGGGTTTGGTGGATGTTGATTTTCAAGATGGTGAACAGCAGATGAAATATACCTCGCTGGATGGCTGGAGCTTTCCAGTAGCCCAGGAAATTTTTTTGGAGGTGGAGGATTATGATGGTTGGGAATAGGGATGGACAAGGCTTTCTTGCTTGAGGATGAAACAACTCGGGTGTTGTCCTTTGACAACGAGAGTGGACATGGATCAGTCGGTGGAACCACATGACTACCTTTATGACACTAACTGTTGCACCTGTGTCAATCATATTTCTTTGGTTCCAAACCGAAGAAAAACATGTCATTTTCTTCAGTTTGGAACCGTATGACGACCCGAGCTGTTAGAGCCCTTCTCAAATACAGCTCACGCAGCTCATCTTAACCCAGTAAAATACAGCTCACCGAGCTCACACTGGCGGGTGGAAATCCAGCTCACCCTGGCAGGTGGAAATCCAGCTCACATAGCTCACTTTGGCAGGTGGAAATCCTGCTCACACAGCTCACTCTTGCAGGTGGAAATCCAGCTCACCCAGCTTACACCCATGCAGAAAATCCAACTCACCCAGCTCTTTGGCACAGGCAGTAATCCAGCTCATTGCCCCAGCACAAAATCCCACCCAGATCACCTGGAAGGTGGAAATCTGGAACACTTGGGCAGGTGGGAATCCAGCTCACCCAGCTCACATTGACAGGTGAGAATACAGCTCACCCAGCTCTGTGCATCAATAAAATCCAGCTCACCTAGCTCTTCCAGTCTGGTGGTAATATATCTCACACAGCTGTTGACCTGAAATCAAATGCAGCTCACCCAGCTCACACTGGGTGGTGGGAAGCCAGCCCATTCAGCTCCTCGCCCAACATAAACCTTTAAGCATGCATAAAGTTGTGCTCGCTCACCCCTCTTACTGTGGCAGCTGACAATCCAGGTCATTCAGCTCTTTCAGGCAGGCGAAAATCCAGATCATCCAGCTCCAGATCCAGCATAAAATTCATCTCACCCAGCACAATGCCCATTTTGACCACTGTGGCATGTGGAAATTCATCTCACCCAGCTCTGTCCAAGCAAAAAATCAAGCTCACCCAGCACTCCAGGAAGGTGAAAATCCATGCCATCCAGCTCCTGCCCAGGCATGCAATCAAGCTCACCCAGCTCATCTGTTCAAAAAAAAAATTCAGCGCATTCAGCTCCTGCTCTGCATTGGCATAACATTTTCCCAAGTCAAAATACAGCCCACTCACAGCCAATTTTCAAACAAACCCCAACACAAGCATGTTGAACAGTCACTGTTCAACCAAAAAATATTATGATTGCAGCATACTTGAAAAATTGTGGTAGTTGAGCCAAAGTTTCTTGCAGTGCATCATGCTGAAACCCAAGCTCAACCAACCAATTTTGAAACAAAAAATCTAGCTCTCATAAAGCGCAGGAAGGGAATGGTTTGAAATTCCCCCATACAACATATTGGACAAAAAATATTCATATATGGGGCTTGTTTAGTTGGAAAGTTTTAAAAAAGCCCCCTCACCTGTCATTTTTAGATTGAAATTCAGATCATCTTATGATCAGGTTTAGATAGAATTTTTCAACAATGTTTGTTCCCAGGAAGAAACACTGCCACAAGAAGAATTTGAATGTCAATCACCCAGACTGAAAGATGAAATATTCCTTCTGCATTGCCAGGAAACTCCTTTTCATTGATTCTCCAAATTTCCTCTTGCTGCCATATATATACAGCGCTAGATATGTCCCATGATGGGAAAGAAACAGAACCAAGTTTGTTATTGATTTTGATGATCATTCATGAGAAAAGCAAATTAAATTTGTGGTGGTTCAACAACTTGTGAGACTATCTCCAACTTGTTTGACCTGGTAATTGTAATTCATAAAAGCATTCCTACCAAAATAATCACAAATCTGAACAAAGGTGTCTCATGTTGGACCTGCCCTTTGATTTTGTGGGTTACTTCCCACTTCAACCCAGCTCCAACCCAGATTCACTAAGTTTGTCCCCATGACCGGGGGCCCAGGACTGTGGGATGGATTTAAGAATTATTCTGCTTTTTGCGTGTGTGGGGTATTGGGAAAATGTACATTGGCCTATGGATAGCCCCATAATCAGAGTTTTCAGAGAAAATAGGCTCGATGTTGTGGGGAAGCCAAGGTTCTGATTTCATATTCTTTATTTTTTTAAGAATGAGCTTCATCATTATTGCCCCAGAAATCCACTTTATTGTGTCCCTCAAAAAACCAAGCAAGCTTTCTTACACATGCTCACCTCAAATTGATTTAATTGCATTATCTTGCACATTTTGACATGTCTTGATTAAGAAGATGTGAAGGCTACCTAAATTCATGCCAGAGGCAGGAAACTTTACTGTTTTTTTCATGTTGAAATTAGTGGAATTTTCAATAATAATTTGTCCTTTACGGTTATTTTCCATGTTGAAATAAGTGTAATTGTCACTAATAATTTGTCCTTTACGGTTATTTTCCATGTTGAAATAAGTGTAATTGTCAATAATACATAGAGTGAGAATTAAAGAACAAAGAATATCTTGAACTCCACTCAGACACCAATTTCCTGATAATTATTCACAAGTCTTACCATCCCAGCACCAGCTGCTCTGTTTGAATTAGTTATGTTCAGCCCAAACTTAGCTCAAATATCAGCCCTAACCCAACTCACCTCAGAACCAACTCGACTCCATCCTGGTCCAGTATTTGCCTTTCCATTTTTCACTTCACTTCAACACAGCCCTAACCCAACTCAATACTGGACCATCTCCAACTCACTCAGCTCAACCCTTGATCAACTCGCCTCCAGCTCACCAAAATAAAATGCCTTCAACCCGCTCTTCTGTTTCTCAAAGAACTAACACCCGATCCAAAAACAAGAAAACAACCAACACCCCATCCACAAAAATAAGAGCTTGTCAATCAAATAAAAGAGGAAGAGCAGGACCGGTTTCAAATGTTTCAAACAAGAGAATCAGGACTCAAGATGGTGATCACACTGATTCCACGGAAAGTGATGATCCCGATTGCAATCCTACTGATACCAGAAATGCACCCAATTAAAATGAGGAGCTCAACTTATCAAAATTAAATTTGACCTTGGAAAAATTTGAAAGTCAATACAACAAATGGTCAACCCACCAACTTCGCCAAGCACTGCAAAAGAAAAAAGAAGCCAATTCTAATTGTCTTCTGCCCGAGATTAAAGATTTCCTTGCCTTGCTCCAGCAGAACTATATCAAGAGTAAACTGATGCTTGCATTGATCAGAAATGTCAGTGAAGATTCAGAAAACAAATTCCTGTATGTTATGGATTACTTCATATTTCCTCTTGATTCAAAATATTTACTTTAGTCATTCCTCTAGTGGTGAAACTAAATCAAGTCAAAAAAAGAGTGGATGGAACCAATTTGTTGCTTTCAGTATGGAGAGTGCTGAAACTCCTGGTGAGTATTGGTTGCCTTTGCCTATCCAATGTTGGGAGAGAAGTTCAGACCCCAACTAAACCTCTGTAGTTCCACAGAAGGGTTGCTTGGCTGGCTGGGAGAAAAGGAATGTTCATCTAGGTGAAGCATGGGCTTCCCTTACAGACAATGAAAAAGAAGTTTTTAGTGCTCCATTTTTTCAATTCTTCTCCAAGCTCCCATTCCAGCTGGAAATGGAAAATGAAGATGAGGAAGCCACGCTGACACCCGAGGAAAAAGAACTCTGAGAGATTGGTCAACCACGAAAAGGTAGAATCGGTTATTGGTAAAGGCCCAGAGTTGCAGAAAAAAACTGGGGATGCATTCAAGCAAGCACTCAACACAATTGAAAAAATTAATTAACCATTTTCTTTTTTTTTCTAATGATGGGGAACTGAAAATATTTGTTCTTTTGATCAAGCTCTACACTACTTTGACTTTGTACAACACAACCTACTATCTGCTCACGGCAACAAGATCTCTGGGAGTAGGGAGTGGTCAAACAACTCCACTTGGCTAGCTCTTTCCCAAAAATTTTGGAAAGAAAAGGAGAATTTTGAAGCTTATAGCCAAGGACGTGAGATTCAAGAAGCAGTTGAAAAAGCAATTGGAGTTTCAATTGGAAAAACCCAAAAGCCGTCGGACTTTTTAAAAAGCCAAATTAGGGCTGAACTCAATAAAGCACTGGGTGAGTCTTTAAAGCTTCCACTGTAAGAATGTCTTCAAAACTAATTCCTGACTCCCCACTAGCCAATTTTCATGGTATCAAGTGTAATTTACCAAAAACAAATGATCCTGCTTCCTCATTAGTCAAAATAGACCCCCTTCTCAAGATTGTACAGTCAGATAATTCTAAAATCCCCCCAGATATTCTAGTCAAAGGCTTTGAGGGAATGAGACTTGAAGAGAAGAAATTGTGGCTTGCTGATCTTAAATGTGGTGCCTTCAAAATAATCAATTCCGCTGTAGAGTAGTTAGCTGTTTGTTTTTATTGGCTTTTTTCTTTGGTATCTTGGGCCACAATATTTAACATTTTTTAAATATGGCTAACCATATTTGCAGTATCCTCTCAGATGCTTGTTATATTGTTTGGAAAGTAAATAATAACAACAATGTGAGTAACTCACATAGTGTGATGTTTGTCTTGTGTTTATGCCTTCAAATAATATAATTAGTATTTACAGTTCAAAATCTATCAGTTTTCATCCCATCCAATTCAGTTTTTCCCCTCCCCCTTCTGTCAGTTTCTTTGATGATTTTGGAACTCTTTTTCTCAAAGTCAATTTTTTCTCATGAAATATTTGTTTGACTGAACTGGGATTATATTTTGGATAAATGGGGAGCCAATATTTCTCATCACTGAAAACCTATAATAAAAGAGAAACATGTCAGAAAATTTCAGTTGCACAAGCAAATTGTTATTGTTTTTACCTCGTTGCCTCTAGAGTAAGCTGAACACCTGGCTATTGCTGAGAAAGAGCTCTCTCAACTCCAAAGTGCAATTGAATGCCTCCTGGGCTTCCCCTTCAAATCTGGGGGAGAATAAAACTGCCCAAATCCATGCAGGAGGATGCGAAGAGGCCCATGGAATGAGAATCCATGCAGGTAAGCCACCCCCAAGATGGGAGAATGAATTCCCCCCCTTGATGGTTACCCAGAAAGAAAGTAGAGTCAAAGAGCAATGCATTCTTCTTGTCCCAATGGGTATGGACTTGATTGTTGACAGTGATTTTATGGGCTGTATATGTATGAATAGCCCAGTAAGAAGATTGCATGAATTAGAAATATATTAGGATCGTTAAAATAAACTCACAGGCAACTATTTGATTGTGTTATTTCCCTAGATTTTCTTGAAGTGAGTTGGTGCCTGAGGTAGTAAGATATTGGACCGCACTCTCAGCCACTTTGGTTGAGGCGGGAAGGAAAGTTCTGTTGATCCAGAGGGAAACCTTGCTTTGGAAGCTCATTTTGTTGCGTAGCTGGGCCATCGCTTGTGTATCACAAGTATTCTGACTATCACGAAGTGGGTTTGGAAGCACCAGTGAGACTTTGGAGTCTTTCCAATGGTCACCATATGCCTGAAGTTGTTCTAAATTGACCACATCTTTCTTAATTTTGATCTTCAGGTCTGACATTCCTTTGGATTTGATCTAAATAATGCAAATGGATCAATTCATGTATTCTTTTTAATGCACAAATAGATTGTAATTCACATCACCAAGACCAAATCCGTAGGCTTTGATTGACATTGACTTCTTGAGATTGCCATTCGGAGCACAACTGTCCCCTTTAGTCTTCACGTCAAGTGGAAATTGACTGGAAGGGGTTTCTGATATGGGTGTGGAGCTGTATTGAAGTGCTCCCTTGCTAGTATTCCAAGAGGACGATAAGACAATCTGATCCAGAGTTTGATGTGTGCGGTTCTCAAAAGTCATGCAAATTAGATTTAGAGGAAGTAAGTCATGGAAGGGGAAGAAAGAAACTCACTTCCGGTTCCAAATGGCGTGTATTTCGAACCTTTGGTAACAGTGGCACACCAACTCCAACACATATCCTGGATCCATCAACTAATCCCACCCACCACCATGCAATCATGAGGGAGCAGTTGGCAATCGAGTATTCAAGGACATGTTTATAGGTTGGATATTGGAGAAAAAATGGCTTGGTAAGGTTATTCCATGGTTGTATTGCTGAATTGTTTGATGGAAGACCTCAGAGGCGCATAAGAGTTGATATTGGAGCATGGTTTTTTGGGGATTTTCAGAGTGGTTGGATAGATTGGGCAGTGTTTGGATTTGATTGAGAAGCAATCTGACAATGAGCCAGATGTGCTTGTTTGGATCGGTTTCCTGCATGAGGAAAACGGCCAATATGTCAAAGTCGACGACCACCTCTGTGCATAGATCATGTTGAAGTTTTGGTTGCTTGCACAACTGCCGTACAAGGGTTTCGGAATTTTTCTTAGTATACTCTATTCCCCTGAAAAGGTTGATCTTATCCACCACATCCATATCACTCAAAGGAAACCATGCAAAAAATCAGCCTTGGTATGTGTACAGCTTGGCCATCAAAAGGGCAATGACCCTAGGAAGCAGAGTCCAATGGGCCCCTGACAAGTACACCTGGTTTCCATTTGGCCCACAATATGGCAATCCGTGGACTAGTACACCACACTTCATGCCATACAGTTCTCCCATTGAGCCTAGCCCAATGATGGCCAACGGGTGATGTGGTGATATTGAGTGGCAATCGGGGGAGGGGCTTACCTTTCATTTGACCCTTGTAAAGCCCCTTGGGCTGAAGAATGGCCGGATTGTGTCGCTTCCTTGAGCCGGTGCTTGTCATGCGGGTTGTGACCCGCCTCTGCATGGGCTTGTCCTTTGGAGGGCCCGGCCTCTGACTTGCATTGATAAAGTCAGCAACTGATTTGCCCACCGGGGGGATGATTATTAAGTGGCTGAAGAGGACGTTCTGACTTTCCTCAAGATCAGTTAAATTGTATGATCCCTTACCAATATCACAGCCAAACTGGGCCATTATATTGATAACTAAATTTCGAAGTTATCTCACCAATATCAAGCAGGGGCCTTTGCAAATTGAAAGGGCAGAGACCCAAGAATATAGTCCGCTAGAAGAAGAGCGATTAAAATCGCAACCGAGCTCAAAAAATTACTTGCGCTTGTTTGGTTCGAAATTATAAACAAATGATTGAAACAGTTTATAAATGTAGCAGAATTGTGAATGAGTAATGAGCTCCAACAAATGCACTGATTTGAGCATAACAGACTTACCCAAGAAGGTATGCTTCAGCCGGGTCCCGTAGTGCCCTCACCACTGAGGTTTGAAATCAGAGGGTGGGCGTACAATTGTGCTTGTTCACAAACGGCACAATGGAGATTGGATGTCAATAAGGCGGAAAATAGAGATAGTTTGGTAAAAGAGCGGTCAGTAGCTTAAAATTGTGTGTGTTTCACAAACACAACATTGGAGATTAGATGTCAATAGGGCGGAAAGTCAAGGGGGTTTTGTAGAAGAGCGGTTTATCTTGTCCGCCGTGTAAAGTTGCTGTGAAAAAAATTAAAATGGATAATACATCAGCCGGTGTCAACTAAATGAGCAGAAGAGTGGTAATAGAATAGATACCGTACCTGAAACATTTTTTGAAGATAAAAGTAAACTAGTTGGCTTGGTAATGTCGCTGTGAAAAATAATCAAACAAAGAGTGCATCAGCCGGATGTATCAACTAAAGTAGCGGAAGAGGGGTAATAGAAACAATACCTTAACTGAAATGGTTTTTGATGATAACAATGTAGTACAGAAGCTTTGGGCATGCCTTTGACAGTCTCAACTGCATTATGTCAGCAACCAGAAGAGACCCCTTAGAATAAATTGATATCGACTTCATCAAGACTGTCCCATTGTCTTACTAGCAATCCAAAGGGAAAGCCTGATGGCCGATGAACGCTTTTGCCAAAAAAAAACGTTCATCGGTTTCTTTCTGGCAAGAGCGTCAGCAGGACACTTTTTTCAAAGGGCCCATTGGTGCCATGGTCTCATAAATTTCATGTAAAATAGATAATTAGTATAAAATGATTTCCACTGGGATTTTTTTTTACTTGGCTGTGCAGAGCTAGAGATAAGAATTAAGTTCAACTTTAGGCTTGAATGTGGCCACAGTTTAAGAGTTTTTCAGGTTATTTGATAATATTTCAAGGGCTCAGAACAGGAAACACAGTTTTGACCACTCAGGACCCACTTTGTGCGCATATTTCACCTGCAATACCAATTTTGTGCACACAACCACAACTCAGGCCCCACTGAAATGGTTACAAATGTTTGAATTCATGACTAAAACAAAATTCCAACAGTTTAAATCATGTCATTAGGTCCAGTGGTTCCTTAGTTGTGGTGGTGTTCACATTTTTTGTATTCAGGTAAAATATGCACAATCCACCACTCAGGAACCACTGGAACAAATGACATGATTCAAACTGGTGGAATACACTTTTTAATGACTAAAAAGACTATTCCAATAGGTCAAATTACAGCAGGGCCTGATTTGTGGTTGTGTGCACATAATTTTTATTGCAGGTGAAATGTGCACACCAAGAATCCTCAGGAACCACTCGGCCAAATGACATGTTTTATACTATTGGGAAAATCTTTTTAGTCTTCAAAAAGAGTATTCAAACAGTTGTAATCATGTCATTTGGTACAGTGGTTCCTGAGATGTGGTTGTGTGCACATAATTTGTATTGCAGGTGACCTGTGCACACAAAGACAACTCAGGATCCACTTTAACAAATGTCATGAATCAAACTGTTGGAATAATACTTTTCAAGACTAAAAATATTTGTCCAATAGTTTATATCATGTCATTTGGTCCAGTGGTTCCTGAGTTGTGGTTGTGTGCACATAATTTGTATTGCAGGTGAAATATGCACACTGTCACAACCACACCTCAGGAACCACTTGGCAAAATGACATGATATAAACACATGGAATGCTCTTTTTAGTCCTGAAAAAGAGTATTCCAACAGCTTTCACCATGTCCTTTGCTATAGTGGGGCCTGAATGGTGGTTGTGTGCATATGTCACCTGCATTACCAAATACGTGCAAACAACCACACCTCAGGAACCACTTGGCCAAATCACATGATATAAACTCATGGAATGCTCTTTTTAGTCATGAAAAAGAGTTTTCCAACAGCTTTTGCCATGTCCTTTGGTATAGTGGGGCCTGATTTGTGGGTGTGTGCATATGTCACCTGCAATACCAATTATGTGCACACAACCACAACTGAGGAACCACTGGACCAAATGACATGATATAAATTCATGGAATGCTTTTTTCAGTCATGAAAAAGAGTATTCAAACAGATTTCACCAGGGCCTGAGTTTTGGTTGTGTGCATATGTCACCTGCAATACCAAATATGTGCACACAACCACCACTCAGGAACCACAGGATCAAATGACATGATTCCAACTGGTGGATTACACTTTTTCAATACTAAAAATATTTTTCCAATATTTTAAAACATGTCATTTGGCCCAGTGGTTCCTGAGTTTTCTTTGCGCGCACATGTCACCTGAGTGCAATACAAATTATGTGCACACCAACCACAACACAGGAACCACCGGACCAAATGACATGATTTAAACTATTGGAAAACTATTTTTAGTCATGAAAATAGTAATCCAACAGTTGTAACCGTGTCTTCTGTTACAGTGGTTCCTGAGGTGTGGTTGTGTGCACGTATTTGGTAATGCAGGTGACATATGCACACAATCACCACTCAGGCCCCACTATAGCAAAGGACATGGTGAAAGCTGTTGGAATACTCTTTTTCAGGACTAAAAAGAGCATTACATGAGTTTATATCAAGTCATTTGGCCAAGTGGTTCCTGAACACTTGGCTGTTTGCATGTATTTGGTCATGCAGGTGACATATGCACACAACCACCACTCAGGAACCACTGGGCCAAATGACATGTTTTAAAATATTGGAAAACTCTTTTTGGTCTTGAAAAAGAGTATTCCAACAGTTGGAATCATTTCATTTGGTCCTGTGCTTCCTGAGTGGTAGTTGTGTGCACATATTTGGTATTGCAGGTGACATATGCACACAACCACCACTCAGGCCCTACTATACCAAAGGACATGGCAAAAGCTTTTGGAACACTCTTTTTCATGACTAAAAAGAGAATTCTGTGGGTTTATATCATGTCATTTGGCCAAGTGGTTCCTGAGGTGTGGTTGTGTGCACATATTTGGTAATGCAGGTGACATATGCACACAACCACCACTTGGGCCCTACTATAGCAAAGGACATGGTGAAAGCTGTTGGAATACTCTTTTTCAGGAATAAAAAGAGCATTCCATGAGTTTATATCATGTCATTTGGCCAAGTGGTTCCTGAGGTATGGTTGTGTGCACATAATTGGTAATGCAGGTGAAGAATGTGCACAAACACAACTTGGGCCCCACTTGACCAAATGACATGGTTTCAAATTTTGGAAACCATTACATTTAAAGGTGATTTCAAGGGAATTTCAACAGTTGGAATGATGTCATTTGCTATGATGGATGTCTATATTGATGGATTCAACAGAATAAGATCCAATTCACATATAGAAGTCAAATTGGCCAGAAAGAACAGTGAATAGGTTATGAACAAGGACTTCTCAGGCCAAAATCTTTGGCTGGTGCATGAATTCTGCTGATTGGGAGTGTGCAAATCATTTGATCGGCCATTACTATTACACTGGTGGTTTTTGGGCCCATGTGCCTAAACATTACTTGGTTTTAAGCTATTGGAATTTCAGTGATGTGATATAACCAACTAAGGAGACATTGACCCAATTGATGTAATACAGTGAGTCAAAGATTGATATGATCTTTTACAAAATCTTACAAGGTCAGATGTGTCACTCTTGTTTTTCCAGTTTGTTGATACTCAATTGGATGGATTCCTATTCCAAATAGGATGTCAATGTGAAATATGTCAATATTTCTCTTTAATTTAAATGGTAAAAATCCTTATATGAAAGAGATAAACAGATTAGGATAGCTCACCCCTTTCACAGCTTATGAATTATGGGTCTGGCCGGTTTCTAAGTTGAGGGGATCATATTGGTCTGTGAGTTGTTCTGAGTGTAAACATGTCATAATATTATCTTTGCAACACCTGTAATAAAAATTAATTGCATTCCTGGTATTTTATCATTGAAAATTCTCAAAAATCATGATTTGTTTCAACCAAAATCCTCATGAGTGGTATAAGCACCTCAATAATGTGATTTACCAAAAGTGAAATGAGTTCACAAGATCAAGATAAGAGCATGATAGATTTTTCATCACTGATCACAAGTGGTATCTTCCTGAGAGGTTCAGTGCTTGGGGCGTGGTAAAAAAACATGTATGCCTTTGTGATAGAGGGTTACACTTTTTAGTTTGGCTGCATGTTATATGTGTAAGAAAAACCTGAGTAATCCTTCCAAATTATTTTGGTATATGTTTTTTACATGTTTACAAATGTCTGTGTAGCCACTTGCCTTCCCAATTAACAGGTATCAAATGTTCCAACAGAAACCATTTTCGTGTTGAATGCTTTGATAGGTGAACACCCTGCATTAAGTTTGAAAACTGGGTTATCAAAGACTGCTCTTTGGGTTTGGAATAGGCCAGCTTAAAAATCCCCCGCATTCAGTAGATGACCAGTGTCTAGGCTGTATCACTTGGTTTCCATATTAGTCATCTCAACATACCACTCGGTTTGACTTGATTCATTCTGTGACTCAGACAACTTGCATCCCACCTGCCACACTCAATTAACGAGGACAATCTCTGATAGGCAATCTTTTAACATAACATTTGAGCATCGTTTCAGTGGCTAAATCTTTGAACATTCTTGGCGAACACATCATCAGACAAGGCTGTAAGTTCCTCTTTCAATGAAAAATTCTAGCGGATTCATTGTTTGTATGCTTAGCTGAGGCCGCATCAAGCCCAGTGAGCCGTTAGAGTACATAAAATCTTGCTCCATCGACATGCCTGTATTTGAAAGGGGCCAGCGGAAAGAAAAAGAAAAACACTTGCAAACCAAAAAAAAAAGTAGGAATTGCCTTAAAAAATCTCTTGATCTCAAAACTCAGCATGTCCTACGCTCAAAAGCTGCCCAACAAGCCAACATTCTTCCTACTAGCCCATTGATTGAAGGACCCTCACAATTCGAAGTTGAAGTTCTGAATGATGGCGACCCGAGTGAAAATGAACCGGTGCATAATGTTTTAAGTTTCAACAACAACACATCAGGCGATCCACAAGTCCAAAGCCTTCTAGACTATTTTTGAAGTGAATATTACCAAAAGAAAAAGAGACTTGAAGAGGACAACTGGGAGGAAATTTGTAAAAGTATTTTTTCATGGTTTCATCAATGTGCAACTAAGACATTGAATTGGGGACACCAAGAGTTGTGGAACTTCAATTGGAAAGAGAATTGCTCCTGCAATGAAACTCAATCACAACATGTTACCAATAAACTGGTGGAAAATCACGTCAAACTTTGGCTGCTTTGTAGATCCCCGAGAACCAAACTTCTGATACACCACAGCTACTGTACCTAAATATGTGTCCAAGAGTATTGTTGTTGACCAATGAAATCTTGCTGTTCCACTAAACATGGAAGCAAGCACTCCATAAATATCTGGTTATTGAAAGTTCTAAATTTTAAATAATTACATTGGATAAGGTGCCAATAAAGAAGTGAATGTATGTGATATTTAACCCAATGCCCAAAAAATAAGTAGCAATTCAAGTTGAGAAGCTTGCTAAACAGAAAGAAAATATGAATGCTTCAACCAAAAATTAAAAAAAAAAAGAAGGATAAAATCTATTTTGTCAAGGCTTGGTGTTCTCCATTTCAAGATTTTCATCGGTAACACAAAAATGGGGGTTTATGTTTGGTTGCTATCTGGCCTGAACAGAAAAAACCAATATCCTGGGAATTGAACCCAAGATGCCAACCAGGGCCAAGCCAAGCGGTTGTAAATGAAACCACGCAACTAAACAGCTTTTGAGGACCAGCCGCCAAGATGCAACATGTTCCCTACTTCTCCAGAAAAAAAAACCATTAAAGTTTTTTTTGTCTCAAAAACTTCTTTTTTCCGCCATTGTTTTGGCGGAATGAATTTCTTCACTTTGACATTCAGAGCACTGGGCAGAAATCACATTGTGTCAACACCACTTTCTGGCCATCAAAATGCTATGTTTTAATTAGGCAGTTAGATTCCCCTTGTCTGTACCAGTTCATAGTTGAAAGTTAAATGCTTGCCAGATGCAATCATAAATTAAAACTACCCAAGACATTACTACAAGGTACCATCCAGGACCGCCTCCAGTTTGATCCAGAAGTAGTCCTAGTCAGGTACCTATAAATCTATCAAGGGCCCAACAAGCTCTGCCCTATGAGCCAATCCCTTTCCCAACTGATTTGAGGTCTTAAAGAATAATTTTGGGGTTTTAGAAGTCTTCTTTGTCAAAATAAAAGCTGGATAGTATTGCGACATTCCTTGATGAAAAAAATTATTACACCAAGTCAATCCAACTTATTTGAAAAAAGTGACTGATATATTTAAAGTGAGCTAATGACAGCAACACTCAACATCCACTAAATAATTAACAAAAATTATTTTGTGAGAGGGTTTCATGACATTCAAACACACTCAAACAGGTGTACCTTTTGGAATACCAAAAGGTGCAAGATGCATTCAAAGATTCAATGATTCAATGAATTCTGCAATTCACATTACTTATCAAATTTCAATGTGTTCTTCATTGGTGTGAGAGCCTAGAGATCCATTGTTAAGAGTTATTTTATAATTAAAGGGTTTTTTACATTCATTTAAACTTGTGTTATATGATAAAAAAGGGGGTTAATGTAACATTTCTTAGTGAGAAGAAGTTACTTATACTCAATTTCAATGAACCTTTCAATTCATGCAACCAAGTGTTAAAGCAGTTTGGATGATATATTTAAAAGGGGTCAAGCCACAATAAAGTGCAGACTAGTTCTTTTAATAATGATCTTTCTGCAGGTTCATCTACAGAAAACTTGTTACAAATTTTACTTTCTCTAGCAGACCATTTTTGTAGAACCTTGAACCAGTAAGGTGCTGTTTCCAGCTCCTTATAGGCTCTCCGAACGCCTCAAAAAGCCTGCCAATTTTTTTTTATACAGGTACTTTGAGCATCTGCGCGCAGCACAGATGTTCAATGGATTTTTAGGAGGAAAAATTTGTTCACTGTCTTTTTTAGGGACAGCTACAAAAATGGGCGACAGTAATTGGCCAACTGTCAGCAGTAGGAATGAATGATTTCTGCTGTATTTGAGTTGTTACCCTCAATACCCACCACACAGGATTTTCACCCAGTGAATAACCCCCTCTGTCACCCAACTCCCCTGGGGGTGTTGGGTTTTGGCATACCGTTAGGTGTTGCCTCTTTGGAGGACTCACAAGGTGTGTTGGTGTCCGTCTTTTTGACGACTCCAATCCTGTGATCCTATTCCTTCTATCAGTGTGTGTAATGGATGTTGCTGCATTGTACAGGAGTCCCTCTACTAATGGAACCACTCTTTGCAGGAAGTTTGCAGTGTGTGTGTATCCATGTCCACCCTTGGGTGCCATTGGGTACTTTTCAGGTAAGTGTCCATACCCATTGACCCAGTCTGTAAGCAGTTCATTGCCATACTGAGATTCATTGTAGCATTTCTTATCAGTGGGTTCTTTATTCATACTATTTGGGTGAAGTTCCCTTATTAGTCAACCTTGTAGCAGAACATATACATGTTGTAATGTTTGTGGTTCTGTTTTTAACTGTTCCATTAGGTATTTGATGGTGGGTCCTATGGTCTTTTTTATGATGGTGTTGAAAGTGTTACATTCCATGAGGATATGTTGCCACTCTTCTTGATCATCTTTCTTTATGGTGTTGCAATATGGGCACTTACCTTCTTTGAGGGTGTGTGCCACCTCATTAAGGGTGCATATCCAGCGCTCTACTGATGGGAGAGCATTCATGTGCAGCAGGCTCAAGTATTTGACACCTCTTGTGTAGTCTGGATTGATGAGAGAAGTTGCTACAAAGTTTCAGGTTCTGCCTAGGCTGAAGCAGTCATATCTTTTGACTGCGATTCTCTCTGAATCTCTTTGTCCAGTAAGTGAATCTTGATGAACTCAATATGAACTGCTTCTTCATTTTGTTTAGTTGTAACCCGTTCTGTCCCCCCAACTGGGGTGGGGTTTTAGGGTGTAACTTTTGCTTCAGAGCTCTCATGTCTTTAATCCATGCCAGGCTATCTTCTTCAGCATTTTCAGGTATAGTTCTCCATTTTTTAATTTGGGTATCATATCCTGCAATGTTGGTGGGAGTATTTTTTGTTCATGATTTATTTTTTGCCCCAGTTTGTGGGCTCTGTATTAAGTCTTTTAGGATGGTTTTTAAGTCAGCCCCTTTATCCCACATCCTTATTCTCTATATTGTGCAGTGTATAGAAGTGGGATTTATGCCCATCTCAAGATTCATAAGCAGTGAGTGGAGAGTTTTGTTTTTCTCTTTCATGCCATATGCAATTCTTGATGCTCTTTCAATGACAGTTTGGATGGTTCTTGTTCTTTTTTGGTTCATTCCTACCCATTCCGCTCCATATGTTCCAGCTGCCATGATGTAGGTTTGGATTACTATAGTTTTGGCCAAGAAATGTATGTCTTTGTTGTGTAGGAGAGGGAGGGACATGAACATGGATTTTTCAGCTTATCTTGCAATTAGTTTTGCATGTTTGCTTTCAATGACATACTCTTCCTTTTGGTCAAGTGTGTTTTGTATTATGCACACCAGGTATTTGTAAGTATACATACTTTCAATTTTACCTTCTGGGAGGATGTAGGTATGTTTTGTGGGTGGTTTTTCCCTGTCTGCGTGATATTCTACCACCCCATATTTTTCATAACCTAAGGCAAAATGCCATTTGGCACAGTATGTGTGCAATTTTTGGCAGATTACATCAATTTCTTCTTTTCTATCAGCAAAGATAAGTGTGTCATCAGCAAACAGGAGTCCCTTAGTGGGTTGTGTTAACCCTGGTACATCAATCCCATCAGTTGCCTGTTGAAGAATTTCATTGACATATATGATAAACAGTAGTGGGGAAAGTGGACACCCTTGACGGGTTCCTATTAGTCTGGTTAAATGTTCTGATAAGAGGTTTCCCAGCCTACACTGAATGGTAGAATTATCATAACCTTTTCTTATGATTTGGATTAAATCAGGGTGTATGCCTATATTGGCTAATTTGGCCCATAATCCTTTATGTGGTACTCTGTCAAATGCTTTCTTGAAGTAAATGTATAGAAAATATGTGGTTTTACCCGCATTTCTTCTTCTTTTGATTATTTCACTTAGGCCTACTACTTGAGCTATAGCCTCTTACCCTGGTCTGAATCCAGCTTGAGCTTTTGTGAAGAATCCTTGTTTTTACAGTTTACGAGTGATTTCTGTAGCTAGAATGGTAAGGAGAAGTTTCCCTTCTGTGCAGGAGAGAGTCATCCCTCTAGTATTTTTCAACCAGAGGGGGTCTTGTCCTGGTTTAGGTAGGTTAATGAGCACTTCCTTATTCCATATTGTTGGTTGTGTTTTCAACCTGATACAGGCTCTCATTATATTGAGCAGGTGGATGAGGGGTGGTGTCATTAGGTCTTTTGGCAAAGACCATCTATCAATGGCAAAAACTGAGTGGTCAATGTGTTTTGGATAGGATCTGTCCCCATAGTGATCCAGCTCAGGGTTTTCCCAATGTTTACTGACTTGCAGTTGACATTCCACCTCAATAAATTTTTTGAGGTGGAGAGCTAGTACACCATTTTTTCCAGGGGAAGAGTTTCTCTGTAGTTTCCTGATAGCCATTACGAAAGATGGTGCATCTAAATTGTTGGGTCCCTCATCTTCTGATTCTTCCCCAGTGAGGTCAATTTCTTTGAATCTACTTATATGTAGAGGTTTTAACTGAAGTGAGGGAGTTTTTATGTGTTCCCAAACAGAGCTGTTTTGGGAGACATTGGTGGGATCTGACTCCAATTCTTCAGAGTATGCAGCTCTTGCTTGCAGTATATCTGTGGGCTCTGTCATGAGATTTTCCTCCTAATTGAATCAGGGGGCTTTATCTGTGTTAGCTTGGGATTTTCCCTGTGCCTTCTGGATAACTTTGTGAAAGTCTTCCCTCTCTCCATTCACTAGGAGGTTGTTGATGAGTGATGACTTTAGGAGTTTTTCCTTTTTTGCCACCTTTTTCAGTCTGATCTTAGACAGTCTGCCCATTTCCTCCATGTTTTTTCTTAATCTGGGAAGGTTGTGATGATCATTATCAAGGAGAGCTGTGTGGTACTGTTTCCTTGCCTTTCTTGATTGATTTACTCTGTTTTTGGTGGTTCTATCAAGGTGTGATTTCCTTGTAGTTTGAGGGACATTTAGCATCCTCAATTCTTCACCAATATTGTTGAGAGTTTCAACCCATAGTTCAGCTACTTTGTTAAGAGTTTTTTTGTCATTGATATCCTCACTCTGAAGAAGGTCCCACTTATTTGAGAGGGCTAGATCTCTTCCATGTCCCATTATATGCTTCCTGCTCCATACTTTTTGAGTAGAGGGAGGTAGGTTATAGTTGGGGTTGGTTTCAACAATGACTGGCCAGTGGTCACTTATGTCAAAAGATTCTTGGTCCACTTTTGTGCCCTCAATTTTTGTGAGAGCTGCGGGTGAGTGTATGACATGGTGTAAGTACCTTCCTTTCTCATCTTTGAGGTGTCTGGTGCTTTTTTGTTGTTGGTCATTGGCTAGTTGTAGTTTGAGCTGATTGAAGGCATTCTTTCTGAGTCTTGTTGAGACAATTTTTTCATCTTCATTCAGATCTCCCATTATGGTGATAATGGGTTTATCCCATGTGAGGAGTGGGCTTAGTGCCTTATCTATCTCCTCCCATACCTTGCTTCTGTCTCCTCTTCTTGAGGTGCCAGATGGAATGTATACAGAGAATATATGCCAGGGCTCTTTCCCTGTTAGCCCAAATACTTTGAGATGTATGAATTGTTTGCAGGGATTGGGTACTTCATGAGCAGCAAGGTTCTGGTGTACAAATAGGCAGTGCCCTCTAAACCCTGCCTCAGCTGGTCTCTCATAATTGATGTATCCTGTGATACCTGGTATATATTGGTGTACCTTCCTTAGGTGTTCTTGTACTGCTAGGATTGCAATTTGATTGTCAAGCTGTAGTTGTCTTACTTCAGTTAGTTTGGAGGAGATTCCATTTACATTCCATGTTTCCAAGTAGCATGGTTGGGCTTCAGATATATTGGTTTCTCTTCCTTGGGATTGTGGTATAGTGGTATCCCTGTATTCTTTCCACCTACTCAGTCTATACCTTGGCAGCATCCCTTGCCCAAGGATTTCTTGGTAAGGGATGTTTTTTTCTACTATTCTTTCTGCCAACTTTTTCCTCCCTATATAATCAAGTTGTAGCATAGATTGGAGGCCAGCTGTGTGGCTATTTTTAATCCATATATCAAATCTATTCCTTCTGTTAGGTTGAGTAACAGCTATTACTTTGACTATATTATTAAATATATTCTTTTGCATTCTTAAGCTGCTCTAGTGCAGAATATATTTGGGGGGTGGTGGCCATCCCTGTGTTGTTCAGGGTATATCTGGTTAGGTCCCCCCTTGTCTCCAGACATTGGTAGTAACTTTTATTGGAGACAATGTTTTCTTTTGTGCTCCAATCGCCTGCTTGAGGCCAAACTGCAGGTATGGAGCATCACCACCTGAGACACGTCCCCTGGAAGTGTAGGATACTTCACTGAACAGAAACTCAGTCACTCCCGGTGTACCACTCCACTCAGGAACTGAGGGCATCCCTCCTTTTAGGGCTGAGTACTTCCCTGCACTTTGAGCTGCATACAGTACCATCTGGCTATTCCATGGTGGTTTTGGTTGTAAAGTCATGATGAGAGTTTTGGTTTCATTTTTTGGTTATGTTTTCATTCCTAGTGAGTTTTTGATCAGGTCCCCTCCTAATTGGGGTTTCCAGTTCTCTTTCACTTCTAACATTTCCTTGATGTCACCATAGAATAGAATTTACTATTTTATCTGGCAGATATAATAGTGTTTGTTTTTTTATGCTGGGATGAAGTCTGAGTTCATGTTCCAGCATGTTCTGTAATTTGAAGGCTGTGCTTGTTTTACTTTTTTTGATGGTTTTATTTCACAATCTGTGTTGTCACAGGTTTTATTTGTGAAAGTTGTCTTTAGACACACTGCTTATGTTTCCAAGTTTGGTCTTTATGCTCTGACTAATCATTATTATTTTGATCAGTTACCGCATTTGTTAACCCGGACAACCATCGGTTTGGTCTGTTATGAAGAAGACCGATAAGGTCTGTCTCATTCTTTCTCTTGTGTGTTTTTCTTGTTCTTAGCTGATTCAGACAGGTAATAATCGATCATTCTCATTTATGGTCATATTCTTAAGCTAACTCCTTTCATTATCCGTCTCGATTCCCTGTGGGACGTTTGGTGAGCTTCTCAATCATTTTAACTTCTATTTTAAAGAAGTGTATTGCTTATTATTGAGTGGATATGAAAAAAGAAACAACAATATAGACAATCTCATGATGCAGCCAAAACAATGGCTCAGTTTACAAGAGATGAGGGTAAAATAGAACAAAGAAGACCGATTTATTGGGATCCGGGTATTAACATTGTCTTAGCTAACCTATGGTCACAGGGAAGCAATTTGATCCATTTATTGGCCAGTCTCTCGTTGTCTGAGGCGTTTAACCCGCATGAGTTTTTTAAACGGTCTTTCGGTCAGTTTTTTGGATGGTTCTTTTGTGAATCATCTTTGTTACTCACCTCTAGCTTTCCCTTTTCCCTTCAGAGCAGGTTGGATTTGGCTAGGTCTAGGTTGGGGACGTCTTATTTCTTTGTTCGCCACACGTTTGAAGGTGACATGGCCCATATTTTCTGGATTTATGTTGGTGTTAGGATTTTTACCGAGGTTCTTTCTTTTTTCTTTGAAGTCTTTCAAAACTAGTTTGTATGGACAGTTTGGATTCAAATGGTTTTCGAAACCACAGGTCGGTCAGGTAGGATTTACTAGGAGTCTAGTTTTGATCCCTTGGATTGCAATCGGGAGGATTCTTTGCGCTGGTGTAGCCCAGAATTGCTCGCCAGCTGACCCAAGACGAGTATGTATTCACCGGTCATTACCATTTGCGTGTTGATGTGTTTGACCTGATGCTTGATCTTGGTAGGGGGCACATCGCCTGTTGAGCTTCGGAGCAGTGTGATGTTCTTGGAGAAGGTAGGCATCGACTGCATAAAGGCAAGGGACGGCAACTGTACCACTCATTTTGGTTCCCAGGGTCTTGACAGGGTTTCCGGTACCGTTAATCACGTCTGTGATTTCCTGGTTCCGCCCACTAAAGATCCCCTTTGTCTTTTGTTAGAGTATTGCGGCAAGTGAAGGGTATCTTTGATGTCAAAGTGTGCCAACCATTTGTTGGGCCATTCAATGTGGTCAAGCTTTTGCAAGAGCTGGGGTATGAGCTTCTTTAATGGGTCTGACAGATGGTGAGTAGGACTGATTGCCCTAATCAATACCGGCACTTGAGCTTTGGACTTTAACCATGGTTGTTTGGTGAACAGAGACCCTTGAGGGTCAAGAGAGTGTGCGGCCCTGATGCGGATGAACAGACTGAGAAACCCTTTGATGAATTTGACGGCACTGATGTAGTCACATTGCTTGAACGCGCCCATAGCCGGGTTGTGTTTCACATGTATGTTGTTTTCAAACATCATCAAGTCAGGGTTAACATCCTTAGCAAGCTTAAATTACGTAGCTGGTGGTTCTTTGTTGGATGTTTCCGACTCCTCCCCGTCCTATTCATCCATTTTGGTATCCTTGTCAACAGGGTCTGACTGATATTTCCCGTTTTGCGCGCGTTGGTGAACTAGTTTCTTTAGTTGACGCTTTTTGGACTTGGACATCTTGGCTACGCCAGTCACCTGAAGAGTTTGGTAAGCTTTTTGTCAGTGACTTATTGGTCGTGAAAGAGTAGTGAAGCAAAATTTTCTCACATTGGTTATGATTTTTAGGATTTTTGCTTGGTGTGTCTGGAGGAACAAGCATAGATGGGGTTTGGACATTGGATTCCGGGATATCTAAAGTGTTTCCAGTCTTTGTGTCAGCTAAGTTCAATTTATCTTTCATTTCTATCCAGAATATGGTGGGGTACCTTTTGTTCTTAGATAGATTTGAAATGGTTTGATTGATTTAGGTGATGGGTTGTGCGGGTGGGTAGAGAAACTGCTTAGGATTCTGAGACTGGTTCATGTTCTTAAGTATTTTCTTTTTCCAGAGTTTCTGCGGTTTAGGATTCATCCACAAGATGAGTGTTCCCGTTTGGTGTCACTGTCTGTTGTCGTTTTAGGTGAGTCACTTTTCTCACGACTTAGTTAGTGCTTTCTTTTTTTTTAGCTGAGATAGTAGTTATTCCTCTTTTTCTGTTTTCATGTCGGTTGAGCCAGACTTCCTGGGAATGTTTTTGTTCCTCTTGGTGATCATGGGATTAGTCTTTCTGTACTCTGCTCCTTTCTCGCTTAAGTCAGTTTTTGGATTTTCAGTCTTTCTTGTGTCAGAGACAATTGACGCTTTTTAATACCATTTGGGTAAGCTGTTTTTTAATTTGTGAATTAATTATTTCATTCTTTCACTAATTTCTCACAGCTTTCTTCAAAGAAAATTTCTTTTGTTTGGCTTTATTAAGAGGTGTCGGTTTGTTTCCTTTTTTTTTTTTGGTCAGAGACTTTTTGAGAAATTCAAAACAATTGTGGGTGTCATTTAGTTGACATATATTCTTTCTTTAGTTAGGTTCTGTGCCTTGTAAGATAGAGTTTTGATGGAATTTTTTATTTACTATTTCTTTCAGTGAAATGTTCTCACATATTTGATTTTTAGTTTTATTATTTGAAAAAAGAGGGCTATAGGTGTGAACAGTGCCTGTTTTTGTGAGGTCATTTGATGTGTGAGAATTTTCTACAGTTTGTGCTCTCTTTTCAATCTGTTTTGGGTTTCCCATTTTTCCTGTTCTCCGCATCGTGTTTCTTTAGTAAATGAGGATATTTGTGCTTCACAGGGTGGAAATTTGCTTCTGCATGGTGCTTCATTTCCTTGTTTTTATTACAGTCTGTTAGAGTCTGTGTTTTGGTTTGGTGTCCTGTGAGGATTTTTAGAGTTCCTTGTTTTTCTGATTTGAGAGTTTTTTCCAGATTTATGTTAGGCCCTGTTTGGCACCATCATAAAAATGGGTGTAATATTGGACATTTAATTTAATAAATACCAAACTGTTGGCACAAATTTAACAAAATTGGTATAGAATGAAAAAGGGCTTCCTGCTTCTTTATTGACAACATGAGAGTCCATGTATTGGATTGTCTCTAGTGCCATAATAACATTATTACCCTTTATATTTGTTTCATGTGATATTAATATTGTGATGCTAATGACAGCCTCACATGCCAATTTTGATGTCACAAATGATGAAGCAGGTATCACTCTTTATTTCTATACCAACTTTGTTGTATTTGTGCCAACCATGTGGCTTTTATTGAATCAATTGTTCAATATTACACCCATTTTTATGACGGTGCCAAACAGGGCCTTATTGTAAACATTTTCCTGTTCTGAATTTGCTATCATTCTACCCTTTTCTAGTGTTTAGATTGGGGCGGATAAAAAAGGTTTGTGGGTTGGTTACTGATTTTTTTCTCCGTTGTGTCAGTTCTTTTTAACCCATAGTCTTAGATTTCTTTAGGTGTATCATCACGGGGGATGTTTGTTGGTACTTTCTGTTATCATGTAGACTATATTATCTTAGAATTTGGTTGACAATCTTGAATATCTTTTTAAAGTTTGAATTTATTGTTTTGATTGCATTTTTGAAGACTAAAATACATTTGGCTTATATTAAGATAGTATTACATTTCTTGAGATATTTGCATGTTGATATTGGTGTTAGTGTGAAGTTTATACATATTGTTTTGGTTTTCACATTGTTATTGTTCTATTAATATATACAATGTAGACTTTATCTAATGATATGCTGGGATAGCTTAGAAAGAGTAGGGGCAAGAAAGTAGTATGTTATGTGGGATGGACTTTCAGAGAGATCCCAATTGATTTCTTTTTTGGACCTTTTGGATGGGATGTTCCTTGTTCCAGTAGGCTATCTATTTTTGTTGCAGAATGGAGAGATTCCAGAGGTTAGTAATAGAAAAGAGAGAGAGAAAAATAGGAAAAGGAGGAGAGAAGGAATGATAAAAAGGGATTTTTGAAGTTCTGTGCTTACTTGTTCCTATTGTTCTTTTTTCTTGTTCAGCTAGTCATCCTCATGGGGCATGGACTTTGTTAAGGTGATGCTAAGAGAGTTGCTGAGTAAAATTAAGCCAATCTTTCTTCAGAGACTGTTTTGGTTACTCGTCAGATAGTGTTCTTTTGGTGCCAGATTCTTTTTCCTGAGAAATAAACCTGGCCTTCTAGGGTTGCCATGTAGAGGCAAAACCCTTAAGAAAGTTGCAAATATTGTCTGCTTCTGTTCCCTAATGTTTAGCACTATTAGGAACAATGAGGGCCTGCCCTAATTTATCCTTATATAAAAACAGTCCACATTTAAGGGTCTAGTGGACTGTAGGGTGGGTTAGATTGGCTTTCCAGGTGGTTGAGTGATTCTTGTTTTCAGGTATCTTATCATCATGTGGTTTCAGACAGTCCTTTTTAATCATGAGGTTTGTGGTTTATTGAAGATGAACCCCAACTCTACCAGTACTGGCTTTTCACCCCTTCACTCCAGTGGCCTCATACATGAGTACAAAGAGACCTCCCACCCATCCCTGCTCTCCCAAGTGGTTTGGAAATAGCAAGCAGGTAGGCATAAACAGCATCTTTACCATCAGTAGTCCCCAACTGCCTGCTTTGATATCCTGTTTTTGATTCCCATCAGGCCAAAGCCTTTGGTTTTATCTAATAGCTGAAGTTATTATCTTTGTAATTACTACAGTAATCCATGTAGTAGTGACATGAAAGCTGCCAATTGGTAGTAGCAACAGGTGGTGTGTAACAAGGGCAGGGGGTAATCAAAGCATGCTGATGGAATGTGCTTATCAGGTATGCCTTGTTTGAAAGCAACAATTGCAATGCTTTATCCTTATCACAACCAAGTTTTACAAGATTGCTCAATCTTTTGAGATAAGGTGGTATACTCACTGGTGGTGAACCAGCTGGGATATTTAGCAAGATGTTTCATTTGTTATCAGAATTAAACAGACAAATCAAAACACTGGCCCTTTCTCCAGGATTGAAGCCTTATTCCATATGACCTGTCATGATCATAGCAGGCCTCTATCTTACCATCAAATGTTGATAGGGCAGATGTTTGGATGAAGCATCACCAGCAGAAAGCTTGGCAATTCAAGAAGTTAATGAGACATCAAGGAAACTCAAAGGCCATTGGTTTTTTATCCAATAAATACATCTCTGCCATGGGTTAGGGGCTTTTCAGCATGTATTATCTCTAGAATTACCACAGTTATACATATAGTAAGGCACCATCAAATAAACTATGACTGATTTAATGAGCCATCACAGTTTCACTGTATAGTTGTTTGTACTTAGACATGCATTGCTTGGCTTTGGGACTAGCATATAACTATTGGCAGGATCAACCAGGTAACATTTTCCTTTGACCAAGATGCAAGCTAATGCCACACACTTGATACTACACAACATGCACAAACTGAATCATTATCAAGTTAGGTAAAGAGTTTGCTGCTCAGAAAAGTTGACACTTTTCATATTTTTTTGTGAACAAAAGTTCACTTGTATAGTCAAGCACTTCAGCTTTCACACCTTACTAATATCAGAGATCTATTGGGTGTTACTTGCAGAGTGTGTTTATTTCCCTGGTCCCAAAATCTCTCAAACATTTCTGAAAGCTGTTCATCTGAATTAACAAATCACCAAGACTTCAATCATGTTTGTAGACGAAAACAAGTGATTTCATTACACGAGCATGTTACTGCAGTGCAAATTTACATTGTATCTTCAAGTGGTTTAAATTGTAACAGCATAGCTTATTAGCAAAAAAATCCACAGTGTTTTTCAATGCTTGGCTCTTAAAAAGACCAAGACTTTTTGGGACACTATTTTCCCTGGGTTTTATCTCCCCCTGGCCATAGATATATTTTAATTGCTACCCTTACTAGTTTATGACTTGATGCATTGATCACATTGTTAAACATCTAGACAATTCAAAGAACCAACCCATAACAATGACAATAGTAACTTTTTAAGGGACATATATATTGTAATCTTTACTAAAGGAGAGGCATGTCAGATTTTAGAACTGCTTTCTTTCTATTTCTAGTAGAATCAACCTTCTTTTATCTTATTGTCCTTTCACAATAGCAAAAATTACAATATACAAGTTTCATGAAAGAGGGCTTACTGAAATTTGTGATGTGTATGCTTCTTTTGAAAGCTACATAATTAACACTGGAAAAATGTATCATGGCTAACAACTTAGAGGTACCTTTTAAATCTCACTTTTGGCAGGGTTGTCTAAATCCCAGCTTGGTTTAAAATAAATCAAGTTCTAAGAACTGATTTGCTTTGAAAGTTAACTACTTTATATACTCAGAGAATATGTATTTCATTATGTAAGCTGTTTGTGTGATGTACACACTGACTGGGTGTGCTTGCACTCCCATGTAGTATAGCAAAAGTGAAAAATATAGCTGTCTGAGGTCAACTGTGGTCCACTCTGCTGAATTAGAATTCCACTTGCACAACACAACACACAACACATCAACACAACACATCAACACAAACATCATGTCACACCAACTCAACACCCCTCACCAACCTCAAACACACCTCACCAACTTGAACACCTCACCCAACTTGAAGTACAAAACACACACCTCACCCAACACATCTCACCAACTTCAAACACACCTCACTCAACTTCAAACACAACAACTTATCCAACTTCAAGCACACCTCACCCAACTTCAAACACAACACCTTAACACCTGAATCAAAACACAACACACCTCAATCAAAACACAACACACCTCAATCAAAACACAACACGCCTCAATCAAAACACAACACGCCTCAATCAAAACACAACACACCACACCTCATCACCCAACTTCACACACACAACACAACACCTCACCCAACTTGAACTATCCAATCAAAACACACCTCACCAAACATTAATCAAAACACACCTCACCCAACATTAATCAAAACACACCTCA